>CACVCL010027209.1:52500-177103 GCA_902729485.2 Mus minutoides
GGTAAAGGCACTGGTGACCTGAAAGTCATCCCTGGGACCCACATAAGGGTGGAAGGAGAGATCAACTCCGAGAAGTTGTCCTGTGACCTTCACACCTTTGTTGTGGCCCAGGTGCCTCTCTCTCCCATAATATCTGTATCATAAATACAGATACAAAAGTCAGAAATGAAACATTAAAAAAAATCGCAACGTTTTATATCTTAAGTGCTATCAGTGTACTTCTGCATAATTTTGATAGGAAAACGGTCCTTGTGTACTGTGTTATAAGACTCTTTGGACCCTGAAGGCAGAAAACACAGAAAACACGCTTGATTAAAGTCGCAGAGTAAAAAAGTTCGTGACATCCTTGACTTGCCTAGATGATGTGCACGCAGAAACCATTTATTTTTCTCTAACTTTTCAATGTAACTTATCCTGGAAAAATGTCCCGGCAGTTCGTCACCCTGTATTCTGTGTGCTATACAGAGCACAGGGAGGATGACTCTCTGCCCTCTGTGTGCTGGTGTCCTAATAACATTATTAGGTAGACACAAAAGCAGCATCCTGTTTAATTGACAATGTATGTATATATATATATATATATATATATATATATATATATATATATATATATTTGAGAATGATCTTTCCTTGTAATTAGAAGAGATGCTTAGAGTATCCTTAATATTGTGATGTCATTTTCTTGTAAAAGATGCTTAACTTGACAGTTCATTATTCCCAAGTGTTTCATTAGGTTAAGCACCTTTAATAGTGCTTACACGTCCTTTTAAAACTATGCCAATCGTTTCCCTTTTAAAATTGTACACTCAGTAATATTGGCTCGCCTGTTAAGTTAGAGAAATGGAAAATCGCCACAGTGGATCTTGTGCCATTGTCTTACAAAGTGATTGACTTATGAGGGGCAGATTACTTGGATATGGGTTTGGTTGCACCGCTCTTTAGTTAACTGTGTTGCTGTGGATTGCACCTAAGGATTTATGTATATTACTCTAGTCCTTTAACAACTGAGCTAGACTCTCAGCCCTATCACATTACTTTACATCAATTAGAACATTAATCTACGGTATTTACATGTTTCAAAATTAACATTTCTGAATACTAGCCTTGGAATGCCTCATAATGGGAGACTAGGCCAAATTAAGAGGGGATTCATGAAAACCATGATTCTTCTAGGTGGGAAGTTCAAATATTTCTAGGGGAGAGAAGAGCCAACCAAGAGACAATCCAGATGTTCCCACTGATGGGATAGATTAAGTCATAATAAATAACTAGGGTATTTGTTTTTTTGTTTTGTTTTTTTCACTTGGTCACTGTGATTTAGAATCTAGAAAAGATAATAAGTATGATAGGGTGATGGGAGAAAAGCAACCGCACATAAATAAGGTTTTGTGTATAATCGATAGAGCAGACCCAAATTTGCAGGTGTTGATGAAGGGCAGCCTAGGATCAAAGTGTTAGGTGATGCCATGCCTAGTGTGAAGCAAACATTGTGAGAAATTCAGAGCTGACTGACAGACATCTAAAGGAAATAATAAATACATGTAAGTAGGAAATCTGTGAGTCTAACAGTTCAAGATGAGCCTGCAGAAATCCTCAAGTTTATCACAAGTTGTCTTCAAGCTAAGCGTCTGTAGGACAAGTGAAATATGAGCCTGTCTTCCAAAGTTTCTGATTAGGCCCTGCATCAGCTGCAAGCTTGCCTGCCCTTTATGCATAGGTTTTGAGTCCTAACCCAGGATGGTCAATGGTCTAAGGTAAACCCACGATGGCAGATGTTAATGAGGTTTAGTTGAAGTTAGTGTGGGGTTTCCACAATATGAATGAGGTTAGCAACACTTTAAAAAGAGGAAGGGATCAGAGGCCCTTGTCCTCTTCTTCTCCCTTTCCTCCCTCGCCCCTCCATTCCCTCCTCTTGGTCACATGAGGACCTAATAAAAATGTTTG
The DNA here is from genome assembly GCA_902729485.2 of Mus minutoides. Lineage (NCBI taxonomy): Eukaryota > Metazoa > Chordata > Mammalia > Rodentia > Muridae > Mus > Mus minutoides. Next base: position 54,445 of record CACVCL010027209.1, read on the forward strand.
TCAGAAAATCTGGAAGATGGTCTTCTCTAGGTACCAGATCTGTTGGTGCCTCGAGCTTTAACTTTCAGGCTTGCAGAGCTGTAAACTACCAGGCCATTCTTACCCAGGTATGTGGCAGTTGGTCATAGCAGCCCAAGGTCACTAGGACTGACCCTCTCAGAAGCTTTTGACCTTCAAGACCAGGCATAGACTCAAGTAACATGTCCACCAGCCACTTTGGCTTACGTTGCCTGTTCCAGGTGGATTTGTTCTCCAGGTTCCTCCTGAGATCCAAATAATACTGAACTATTAGGGCAGTAGTCTGTGACTGTGTCACAGAAGGTGAGGAACAGATTTGGTAAATTGACATCTTGACCTTGCCCCTGAGCGGACAATGCTAAAACCAACTTAACTAACTGCTCACAGACCTAAGCAGATGAGCTTGGTTGACGGAGAGGAAGTAATAAATTATGTTTGTATTGACCTTAGTAAACCTTTTAATTCTTTCCCACATGATATAGTTCTCAACAAATTGGGAAAATATGGCATAGAGCCTAGGTAATTGCACAGCGGCAGATCAATGGCTGAGGCCTGCGGCTTGCACTTCATGCCTTGGTATACTTGAACAGTTTTGGGTTTTTTTGTTGTTGTTGTTGTTTTTTTCACCTGTAGGTCATGGGCAGGGCCTTCAACTCCAAAGAAGATTTTGGCTTTTCTCCCCTACTGTGGTGAGGGAGACATAGCTGCTTCCAATGTGACTTGAGGAGACTTGAAGTCCATCCAGTGTAGCATCCTAGAATCTGGTCTCTCTGAACGAAATATTGAACACACTTTTCCCCTTTGTTTGTCAGTTTGCATGGCTCACAGACAGCTCAATGCAAATCTTCTAAACGGTTCTGCCTTTTGTCTCCACTGTTCTGCCTGATGAGCCTCTTAGTCAAACCCATCGTTGTAAAGGGGAATGCCCTTAAACGTTCTGGCTGCCGAGTCATACCATCTGAACAATTGTAGAGATTCTTTTACTCATTCACTCAACGTGTTGGGTGGCTACCTCCACAAACTGGCACCGAACAAGGCAGTGAGCACCCTGACTGGGTTTAGCCTCTATTCCAGAGATGCTTGGTCTCTGTGAGGGCACGGACACACAGGACCAGAACGGCTATATTAGTTTCCTAGGGTTTACACAACAAAACATTACAGAGGGGGTGGTTTAAACAACAGAAATTAATTTCTCCACATTTCAGGAGGCCATAATCTAAGAGCAAGATGTTATCAGGAAAGGTTCTCTAAAGTCTTACAGATCACCTCTCTTTTTATTATGCTCTCACACGATCCATCTGTGCTCTGTGGGTGAGTAGTCTCCTGCACTCTGTGTGTGTTCCAAGTCCCTTTTCTTAAAAGAATACACATTAGATAAGTGCTTACCATAAAGGCTTGTCTTTGCCTACGGCGCCTTCCTCTGTTCCCCCCTCTTCCTCCTGCTCCTCCTATCCCTCCTGCCCTTCCTCTTCCTGCTCCTCCTTACCTTCCTTCTACTCCTCCTGATCCTCTTCTTCCTCCTCCTATCCTTCCCTTTGTCCTTTTTTCTCCCCCCCCCCCAGCTGTGGACCTTGCAAATGCTAAGCAGGTGCTATGTTCCTAAACTTCATTCTCAACCCCTAAAAATGTCACCGTAACTTAATTGCCCCCCCACCCCCCACCCCCGTGTCCAAATGGAGTCCTATTCTGAGGTGCTGGAGCTCAGGGCTTCAACACGTGAATTTTGGGAGGGTCACAGTCCAGCCGACTGGAGTGACACAGTGGTGGATATAATGGTAAACTTACGGAAAGTTCCATGTGCATCTTATATGCATTCAGACATCATCTTGGTACCAGAACAAACATCAATTCTTAGTATCACCAGAGTCGTAAAGCAGGTGTAACTTTGGCAAGCCAGAGATAGAGCTGGGCCTTAAAGACACAATCTTTTTGAAGCAAATGCTAACTCTGAAGTGTTTTAAGGTGGGGCACTCATTTGCCTGTTTTCCAGACTTATGGTATCTGTTTGGCCCTTAAGAGGGATTCATGTTTGCAATTCCTAGCTAAATCCATCAGCAGTAAAAGAGACACTTTCAAAAGTCCCCCATCATTTCCCCAGACTCCCAGCACAGAGTTGGTAAACCACGTCTTGCAGGCTGCACCTAAATATTACTGTGCAAACATTATTTATTCATATCTTTTTCCTTGGCTGTTTTCATTTAGCTGCTTTCGAACTCCACTAAGAATAAGTGGGCTCGCACTTGGCTCAAGTTGTTCCTTTTGCTACTTTAAGACTTAGCCAGCTTTGAAACCTGCCCTCTATGTCTTCCTTTTCTTCTTTCTTTCTTTCTTTCTTTCTTTCTTTCTTTCTTTCTTTCTTTCTTTCTTTCTTTCTTTTCTTTTCTTTTCTTTTTTTTTTCTTTCTTTTTTTTTGTTTTTTTGAGACAGGATGTCTCTTGTATCGCCTTGGCTGTCCTGGAGATTGCTCTGTAGGCCAGAGTGGTCTCAAACTCAGAGAGATCCACCTGCCTCTGCACCTGAGTGCTGGGATTAAAAGCATGCACCACCATACCCCAGCTTCCCCTTTCTTTTTAAAATTAATTTATATATTTTATTTTATATGACAGTGTTTTGCCTCCATGCATTGTGTATCACATGTGTATGCTTAGTCCCCGTACAGGTCAGGAGAGGATACTGGTTCCCCTTGGCTTATGTATAGATCATTGTGAAATTATCATATAGGTGCTGGAGCTTGAACTAGGATCTTCGGCAAGAGCCACAAGTGCTCTTAGCCACTGGGACACCTCTCTAGCATCCTGCCCCCCTGCAAATTTTCCTAAAGAAGGCTTTCCCTTGCTAATGTAAACTTGTATCTGTGTTGTCTTATATCTTTTAACATGTATGATGATGTCAGTACTGAAGACCAAACTCGTGAATGATTGGGCAGGTTCTATTTAGATTTCTGAAGTACTTTATGATCTTTTGATTGCCCATTTTTCTGAACAGTTTAGAAATAACATCTTCTTGCAGTGAAAACAAAAAAAAATATGTTTTTTAAAGTGTGAACAAGGTGGAGAATGTCAGTAGAAAATGCAAGTGGAAATTCAGGTCCTGAGAACATGAGTTGTTGAAACTGAACTTGGTTTAGCAATGATTAAAGACTGGTGACCTGATTGAAAGCATTTTATTAAGCCACTCAAATTAGCAATATGGTGTGTGCATATATAGGTGTGTATACGCATATGGTTCTGTGTGTAAGTATGTGTGTGTAGCAAGTACAGCTTCATAATGTTATGCCTGTAGATGATAATCAAGGGTAGAACCTAAAATTAGCCCTGAAGAAATGTCCTAAGGCCACACGTAGAGTGGGCTGGATTGAGCAACGCCAGGTCCATAGCAGCCGAGCACCTCCGCAGCACTAATTAGTTGCAAATATTTGGAATAGAAACATGGCTTCATTGCACTTGGTCTCACAAGCTGGAGAACTGCTGTTTCGTTCCATGTATTTCTATAAATGTACATGACTCACTAAAAGAAAAGCTCACAGTGCAAAGAATTTAAAAACCGAGAAGAAAGGAAACTGCCCTTAAGTTAAAGAACTTTTGAAGACTTGGAGTGAATAACGTAGTTCGCCCAATATTTTTTTATTTAACAGTATCTTTGTCTAAGTTTTAGACAAAGATTTGTAGGTTTTGGATCCTAAAGGCATATTGGGGGTTGAAGGGTTGACTAAAGGTATGGTTAGCTACTTGATAGTTATAAAGTATGAAACCCTTTGAGGAGGGGAAAATTACTTTTAGTTAACTGGGGTGGATCTTATGTATTTATAGGAAATGTTTCCATTTAAGACCATTGATACATTAATAGTTTCCAGGAACATTTTATGGCAGAGCTGAAGTTTGTTCTCTTTTGAACATCTAGGAGAGGATGTTTTTAAAGTAAGCACTTAGATTTGCCTGGATTTCATTTATAAAGCAAGAGTCTTAGCTCCAAATGCCTCTGGAATCAGGCTATGCCCGGGAGTAGTGAATTCCCCAGAGATGACCTACGCAGCTTTCACTCAGTTTCTATCTAAATCTCTGTACTTTGCCCGCGTTTGTCCTTTTGAAAAGTAGGGATGGATGCAGCTCCTGGTCACCTCTTACATCCTCCGGATTTGCTCCTCAGGGCCGGTGATTTTCCTCCAGTACTCTCTTGGAGATGTTGCTCATCATAATTCTTTATGGTAGTGCTGCTGTATGGCTCTATGCTAACTTCAATCTTTAGCGGGCGAGACAAGACCTTCAGAATCTGGGCGGATTCCATCAGGTGAAGAGAATTATGTTAAGAGCATGCCACCTGGTTCTTTTGTCTTTCAGTGTGTCGCTAAAGCCCCCTAGTGGCCAGGTGACCCCAGTCAGGTGCGGAGGGCCCCCTCCTCTGGAAGAGTATCCTACCTAAAGTCCTTTCCCTCTCTTCAGACATTTCTGAATTATGGGAGAACAACTCATCGATCTCCAAGCTAATGTGATCCCGTGGTTTCAGGAAGTCTCTAGGAGCACTGTCTATCTACTTCCGGTGCTTCCAGGTGAAAGAAAGACCGAGCTGAGGACAAGTTGGTTCTCTAAAGCCTGTGATTCTACAGAGAGGTGTTGGGAACTGCCCTGCAGACTGGCTAGGCTGTTAAGTCCTTAAGTAGCTCCCTGGTTTGGGTGTATTATCCTGTCTGTGTGGCTTCAGGAGAAGACACACCCACATCTCTAGACAGGAACCACGAGGAAGTTCAAAACAACCTTGGACAATTATACCCATACCTCTTCATTAACTTTCTGTTAAAACAAATGACCTGTAGACTTAGCCTCTATCTGTAGACCCTTGAGATAATCGACTTCGATCGAGAATCTGCTGTGTTCCTAGGGCCCATGTTGGTCATAGCCATTTAATAAATAGGCAACAAAGATACCATGTCCTCTCTGTATACACAGGGATGAGCAGGTGTCTGGCATACTGTAAGGGCATACTTAGAGTTTTGGGGATTAATGAAAGTAGTAGAATCAAGGTGCTGTTTCTGTGTTTTGAAGATTATTTTGGAATTGTGAAAGATGCACTTTTTAGTGTTTAAGATCCTATTTGCTATGAGTGAGGTATGTGGGTGACAAGAGGCTGGTGCCCTGGAGACCACAAGCCCTATTAACCCAGTCTCCTCTAGCCCAGCTTAAATTCTCTACCTTCTCCAGCCTGTCTTCTCCCTCTGTTTGGACCGTAATTCCACAGAACCTGCTCTTGCTGAGACCACCATGGAGTGAATTCAGTCTTTAGTTCAGGGCATTTTAGTGGGCCCCTGAGTCACTGGGTGTGAACAGCCGCTTCCTGACAGCTCCCTTCTCCCTTGCTTACGGCAGCTTTTTGAAATCTGTATTCATTCTTCCTCTGTGATCCACCTTTGAGCTCTTTGCCCAAGTTTTTTTTTTCTTGGTTATATATACATTGGTGCATCTGGTAGGATATACTTTTTTTTTTTTTTGGCATATATATCCAAACTCTAAAAACTTATTGGGCTATTGGTTTGTATTTTGAAAAATAAAAATTCATAGGTGAATTTTTTTAAAAGAATAAATATTATTTATTTATAGTGTGTGTGTGTGTGTGTGTGTGTGTGTGTGTGTGTGTGTGTGGTATAGTGTGTATGCCATGCCATGCATGTACGGTGGGTCAGTCTCACTTGTGTCCAAGGGATGGATCTCAGGCCATCAAGCTTAGCATTATCCACTGAGATGAACCTTTCTTTTAAAAAAATTATGTGAAAGGATGTTTCTCCTGCTTGTATGTATGAACACTGCACATGTGCCTGGTATCCCAAGAGGACAAAAGAGGGTGCCTGATCTCCTGGAACTGGAGTTATGGTCAGTCCTGAGCTGCCAGGTGGATGCAGAGTTTGTCTTCTACATGAACAGTAAGTGCTCTGCACCATGGAACCATCTCTTGGTCCTACCAAGATGACTCTTAGTAACACTATCTGTAAACTTTCTGCTTTTCTTCTACTCCTCCTTCATCTCCTACGGCTTCTAACTGATCATTTCCAAGCAGAAAGGTCTATCCTTGAGCTTGCTTTGAATTCCATATTGAACTCAGAGGCTGCACGTGAATCTGGCCTGTCTTAAATGGAAGCCCTGTGTCTTTCTATAGCTTTGCTTCTCTTCCATCTTTTCTGTTCTAGTAAGCAGCATAATCATTTGTACATGAAGACAAAAAACTGTCTCCTTTCCTCCTTCATCTGTGTTCCCAGAGGAGCGCCTCACCTCAATTACTATTACTGATAAGTCATCCGGTTTTATTATATATTTACTATAAAACTCCATGTTAAATGATTAACACCAACAGTTGTCAACACCCCCCCCCCACACACACACACCACCACCACCACCATAGGCAGTCCATTGATCTAAGTATTGTTTTTTTTTTCTCCTGGCCTTTCTATATCTTCTCTGTCTGTTCTTTCACTGTCTTCGGGATGAGTTTTAAAGGGGCATATCTAAGTACATCATACCTTCACATATAACATTTGAAAGGCTCTCAGTGTACTTGGAATAAATGTTCCAAGCCCTTGTGATACCTGGTTCCCTTTTCTCTGTAGTTATATTCTTAGTAACTTTCCCCCTTCTGTTCCTTTCTCTCTGGGCCCCTTAAGTAAGGTTCCTTTGGTTTTAAAGTCTTTTTACACATAATTTTCTTGGCCTTGCACGTAATTATACTCAGCCTTTTTAAGCATAAAAAAAAGTATGTATGTATGTACGTATGTATGTATTTATTTATTTATTTTAATGAGTACACTGTAATGTCTTCAGACACACCAGAAGAGCCACCAAGTGGTTACTGGGAATTGAACTCAGAACCTCTGGAAGAGCAGTCAGTGCTCTTAACTGCTGAGCCATCTGTCCAGCCCCTTAAACTTTTGTTGTTTGTTGTTTTCCCCCCCTTCCTTCTGTTCTTTCTCCTTTCTTTTTGCCGGTGCTGGGGACGGAACTCCTAACTTCACACATCCTAGTCAGGTGCTCAGCAACTGCCTAACATACCTCCAATCCTTCATCCGAATTTTCTTTGGGTAGCACCTGCAAATCTTTCTATCTCACCCTGAATATTATCTCTTCTGTGAAGGTTTACCTGGTGTTCCCCACTAGGCTGAGGGCCCTGATGATGTAGCCTGAAAAATCCAGGATTAACTGCCAGTAATTAATCATCATAGAATTATTTCTAGAACTATTTTCCTAATAAAGAATCCACTAGTCTCCCTGTGAGACAAGAGCTCCACGCTCATCGCATCCCCCCTCCCCAATCTTCAGCCTTGAGCAGAGTGCCTTAACTCTGGTAAGTGCTCCATGTGTAACGCATTGAATGTATGAGTAAGACAGGACCTCAGACACAGGGCTGAGATAGGGCAGTTACAGAGTACTTGGCCGTGTAAGAATGAAGACTTCAATCCCAGCCCCCAGCACAGTGGGGTGTGTTGCAATCCCAGAGCTGGGGAGGCAGAGAGGAATGGACCTCTCCAGTTTGCTGGCCACCAAGTCTAGCTTAATTGCTGAAGCCGGGTCTTAGCAAAAGAGTCTATTTCCACAAAACAGGTCGCAAAACCAAGAAGATCTTTTTAGAGGAATGACAACTGAGTTCTGCCTGCACACCAGTGTTGCATTCCCAGCCGTAGGACATGAGTTCAAACCCAAATACCAGGAATGACTTTTGAATCATCACAGCTAGAAGATGAGCAGGACCCAGTGGATGTTTGAAGAGGAAAGAGAATATTCTGGATTTCCTTTTCGTGGAAACTTTCATACAGAGACAGTTGCTGTGCTTTTTAGATACTAAGTGCTTCCACCCCTAAGGCTAGTGTGTTAAAAGATCCCCTTCCCCCATCAAATATGCCTCATACACTGTATCTCCTCCCTGCTCCTCCCACCAAGCCTGCCCACCCCATCCTCCCCAGGGATTATGTACTGAAGGCTAGGCTCAGTGCTTCTGACAGGTGACTTGATTCTGAAGACACTAGCCTCATTAATGGCTGACTCCATCAATGGATTCATAACTTGGGTAGCATCATTCGGATATACTGATAGGTAGGAAGTAGAGCTAGTAGATGAGAACAGGCTGTGTGGTCTGTGGTACCCAGACCTTAGATGAGAGCATCTTATCCCAGCTCTACCACATCTTTTTGCTCCACCACGTTCTGTGCTGTTCCACTGCACCAGGCACAGAGTTAGGGAGCTGAGTAGCCATGGACTGAGACCTTTTAGATCATGAGCCAAGGTGAATCTTCTCTCGCTTGTGATGGGCTTGAATATACCTAGTCCAGGGAATGGCACTATTAGGAGGGGTTGCCTTGTTGGAGTAGGTGTGGCCTTGCTGGAGGAAGTGTGTCTCTGTGAGGGTGGACAAAGAGATCATTTTCCTAACCGTGAGGGAGTCAGTCTTCTAACAGCCTTCAGATGAAGATGTAGAACTCTCAGCTCCTCCTGTACCATGGCTGCCTGGATGCTGCCCTGCTCCCACCTCAATGAAAATGAACTGAGCCACTGAACCTGTAAGCCAGTCCCAAATAAATGTTGTCCTTAGAAAAGTTGCCTTGGTCATAGTATCTGTTCACAGCAGTAAAACCCTAACTAAGATACCCCCCCCCCCCTTTTTCGGTATTTTTGGTCACAGCAACAAAAAGTGAATAGTCCTTCATAGATGGTAAAGTTTTCATAGATGGGGAAATGGCATCCTGGGCTGTGGGAGAATAGCTTATAGGTAGGAAAAGATAAGGTCAGTTTGAGGACTAGCTAGTAATACTTTTATTTCTAGGGTAGATTCCAGGAAGGAGAAATCTAGAAAAGGCGTAGGTAGGAGGCACACTCCAGAGACCTTTAGGATTTTAAAGGTGTTGTACTGGCTGGTTTTGTGACAACTTGACATAAGCTTGAGTTATCACAGAAAGGAGCTTCAGGTGAGGAAATGCCTCCATGAGATACAGCTGTAAGGCATCTTCTCAATTAGTGATAAGGGTAGGAGGGCTCCTTTGTGTGGTACCATCTCTGGGCTGGTAGTCTCAGGTTCTATAAGAAAGCAAGCTGAGCAAGCCAGAGGAAGCAAGCCAGTAAGTAACATCCCTCCATAGCCTCTGCATCAGCTCCTGCTTCCTGACCTATTTGAGTTCCAGTCCTGATTTCCTTTGGTGAGGAACAGCAGTGTGGAAGTGTAAGCTGAATGAACCCTTCCCTTCCCAACTTGCTTCTTGGTCCTGATGTTTGTGCAGGAATAAGGAGTAAACCCTGAGTAAGGTGTGATGTTGAGTGGTATTCTAAGGGAATCCATCTGGCTGTGGTGTTCATGGAAAGCGTTGGCATTCCAAAACCAGCTAGAAAGGGTGCATCCATCTTACCAGTGATAGGAAAAGCTGGAACTCCAGTCAGAGCAATGAGAAAAGGAGATAGGCTAGACCCAAGTTACATGGTTACAGAAAGAGACTAGGCCAGATGACCTTCCCATCAAGGTACCACGAGAAAGGCGGGAATACTGTGTGTAGCCAGCAGTTTCAGAGTGGTTAGAGACCCGAGGGAGATGGCACTGCACTGTGTCCCTTCTGAAAAAGCTACAGGAGTTCATTTCCACTAGTGGGGGATGGTTAGGAGAGTTTCTAAGCAGATTTTTAGATGGAAAAATTAAATAAAAGTTTTCTTTTTCATTATTTTTTTTCCGTTTCTTCTTTTCCCAGATGGCTGTTACTGTTCAGTCCACTTCACAGGTATGCCCCAGGACTGCAAATGACTATTTCATGTTTTTGCTATGTAAACTAGTGACTCAGTATGTTGCTTCAGAACTAGATACGTGTGGTTTTGCTTCACTTGAGGAATTCAGTAAAGAACATACTTCATGTCAGCAGAAAGCCTCGTAAATCCCTGTGAAGGACATGACCAGACTCCCCTGCTAATCATGCAGCTGCATGGACTTGGTTTCCCTTTCCCGACGGGGAACTTCTCAAGTCTTCCCCGTGGTCCTAGAAAGTCAAGGAACAACATTGGGGTCTTTTTTTTTTCTTTCCTTGAATCTACTCTTCAAGGTTAAAATACAGCTGAAGGAGCACATAAAATTGAACAGAGTGGGCTTTTTTGCTCTGAACATAAAAACTATGCATGTGTCCCCTCCAGATGGGTCCTCCAGGGATGCTTGCCAGAAAAAACAAACAAGGCGACAAGGTCCTAGACAACTTCTCTTACATAATGGAGAGCTTCTGTACTGACCCCGTGTCTACAAACTGTGAGTCCCATGATCAAAAGCTTCCCAGAAGCACACAGCCCAGGCAGGAGAGGTAGGAAACAGACATCATTCGTTTTCAGTAACAAAAGAGGATTTGAATCATCACTGTTTTAGCCTGGGCAGAGATGCAGCTTCAAAGAGCTCGCTGGTATGACTAGCACCTTCTGCTTGTGTTTGGCAATGAGACATTGGGATTAGGGGGACGCAGTGAAAACAGATAAAGGCTCCGTGTACAAGAACATTTCTGCTGAGCACACCAGCTCAGCAGGGAATGCTGGGTAAGAGGCTGGGCAGAAGCTTTATTTGAATTTGTGGGTTGGGTGGATGACCTTTCATGGCCTTTGTGGCACAGTGTAATTTCTTTTTTCTTGTTTTTTTTTTTTTCTTTCCCCTAAGTGGCAGACTAGATGTCTCTTTAGATTTCTTGATATTCTATCGTCTCCCCCATTATCTTTACCCAAAGACTTGGGAGATTCCTGGACATGCATGAGGTTTGATGCCAACTTAGTTTTTAATGTTTAATTTTTCAGTAATAAATTTTCCCTAGGAAGTTGATACATTACTTATCAAAATTTACACACACACACACACACACACACACACACACACACACACCACTGACACTTGTTTATTTTGTGTGGTGGTGATGTCAGAGGGTTTTTGAGACTTGAAACTATTCAGCACATCTGTGTAGGAGCCACATACCCCAGGGTGGAGCTGAAGTTGTCTACTTTGGGTTCACAGTAGCCTGTGCACTCCCCATGGCAGGCAATACTTTGCTGGATGAGTAGACTAATAGACACTGCCCCTTTAATTCATAGATGACAGTGTCTCAGAAGGAAAAGCTGAAAGCATACATTCGAGGTGATGATTAGAAGCTGAAGAATTAGCAAGGGCAAAACTTTATCTCACAGCAAATACATCCTCAGGATCATAGTGCCATCTCTTTGTCTCCTGCTTTAAATCAAAGTGGGCTGCTCCCCAGGACTCCTTCTGCCCATTCGGGGAGTGGTCCCAGTGCAGGAGGCCTGTTCAGGCTCCTGTCCTTGCCACCCTGTCACGTTGTCTTCTCCTAACCTTTCTGACTTCTCACTTTCCATACCCAGTGGTGGCTATGGCATGGACCCTCTTCACTGTCTCTACTTCTTGTTCCCTATCATAATTGAGAGGATGTTCCTTTCGGCCCAAGGATTCTTTTCTACTAACATTGATTGGAGTTTTTTGGGGAAAAAATTCTGTCTCCAGAGCTCTGTCTTAATTCTAGACAGCATATTTATTTCCAATCTCTCTGCTCCTTTCACGAATTTTCTTGCACAAAGCCCGGCTGCCAGTGATTATCTGGATTGTAAACAGGAGCATTTGTCTAAGTTCCTTTCCCTTCCTCGCTGGGTTCATGGCGGCTGTTAGATAAGGCACAAGCTCCCCTGAACAACATTGATGGCCTCTGTTTAGCTTTGGGAGAAGACAAAAAGCCAGTCTTTGACGAGGTCAGCAATAATGCAGATTCATGACTCTCTATTATTAATTAATTAGCCAACGAATCAATTAGTTGTTGTGGTGTGGTTTTTTTTTTTTTTTTTTTTTTTTTTTTTTTTTCTGTATGTGCTCAAATGCCGTGGCATGAGTATCAAGGTCAGACAACTTTTGGGAGTTGTTTCCTCTTACCGTGGGTTCCAAGAGCGGGACTCAAGTCTTGCAGAGGGCTTCCATGCACTAAGCCATTTCACTGTCCCTCGAGTATTTTTTTTTTTTTTTAGAGGCATTTTTTTTTTAAAAGCATATAATTAGCCTAACTAGAAGGGACTTTGAAGCTTATAGAAGTTTGTCTTTACAGGCTAAAGTTGTTTCTGAAAATTGAAGACTCTTAAAAGTCATGCTTCCTCCCACTTTGCAGATGTCTATGGATGCAGGTTTGGACCGTCTCTTTTATATGTATGCTGTGATGATTCTTAGGAGAGAATTTTGGGGAGTTTAGAAATCACAACTTCTAATTCTGAGTTGTCTGTATGAAGCATCTGTTCAGTCTTTGCCTACTTCCTAAGGATCGTGACAAAATAGATATATCACCTCTGGGACATAACTAGTAGAAATAAGAGCACTTTTTATTAGGAAATTAATATGCCTTGGAAATAATGACCTCTTTTCCTGAGTCAACTCTGGTGATTTATGAGCCCCTTGCAACTGTTTTTAATCTCTGATGTTAGCTTTTATGTATGTAATTTAAGAAAGAATAATTAGAGACATGTTGGTGACATTCTCTGCTCAATGTGTGTAATACGATATAAGATGCCTAAAGAAACCATGGCATTAAGAAGAAGCTCAACAACTATTTAGTATGTCCAGAAAACGTTTCCCTTTTGTGACCTGTCCCACACTGCGGTTGATTAATCGTTAACTATCTTCAGCAGAAAGCAGGGTGATCTGTTTTTCAAATGTAAGATACTGAAGCCGATCAATCTCACGGTTTGAATATGAAATGCCCCTCCCCATAGGTGTGAGTGTTTGAGTACTGGGTTCCCAGACAATGACACTGTTTGGAGAGATTGTGGAAGCTTGAAGAATCAAGGCCTACCTGGAGGAAGTGGGTCATTGTGGTGCTGAGCTTTGTATGGCATTGTACTCTTGATCTAGGTTCTGGCTAGATGTCTCAGCTTTGCATTTTACCAAGATTGTGAGGAGTCCTAGCTAACAGCTCCTGGTACTATAAACTCCACCATGCCTACCTACCTTGATGGATTGCATCTTGTCCAACCATGAGCTAAAATGAGACCTGCTCCCCTAAAGTTGCTTCTGCTCAGGTGTTTGGTGGTAGTAACAAGAAAAGCAACCAGCATTTGAACAGCTTGCCTAATGCTGGTTGAGGAAGGTCTGGTATGTGCCTAACACAGCCCTGGGAACATCTGTCATAAGCTATTTGAATATGTTTTCCTCTGTTCCTCTCTGCAGCTGAGATATTGTGATTGTTGAGTGAACAGACCTTTGCATTCATTTTTCTCTGGTTAAGAAGTAGAATCTAGCATGATCTATGATTCAGGTAGAACTTCATGCTACCCTCTATACTCAGTTAATAAAACCTTATTCTTGCCAGGAGGTGGTGCACAATCTTTACTCCCAGCACTCAGGAGGCAGAGGCAGGTAGATCTCTGAGTTCAAGGCCAGCCTGGTCTACAGTGAGTTCCAGGACAGCCAGGGCTACACACAGAAACCCTGTCTGGGGGGAGTTGGGGGAGGGAAGGAGGGAGGGAGGGTAGTGAGAGAGAGAAGTGGGGAGGGGGATAAAACCTTATTCTTTCTAGAGACTTAGAGGACTAGAGGAATCAGCTAAGATTTCCCACCAGGGAATTCTTGTGCTTTTGCATGTGGGTGAGTGACAACTGATGGCTTGTGTGGCTTCCAGTGATGAAATTTAAGCATCTGGTGTTAACTGGGAGGCACCTGCCCTACCTAGTGTGAGGTGATGACTTGGGAACTTCTAGAGAGCAGGGATGAGGTGTAATCCCTTTGTCCTTGCAAATTAAGGATGACAGGCTAGACAGGTTGTTCACCGCAAGGGAATGCCAGGTCTCTGTGGTTCACATTCTTGTTTTACATAACAGATACATTCCCCTAAAGTTTATGTAAGTGGTGTCATATTGTTAGGGATCCAGGGAATCCCATCCTTTAAAATACCATTATTTTGAATCCACTTGACACGGAACGGAAATACTGTGATGCAGAGAACTCTGAGTTAATCTGCGGCATAGATCTGGGTTTTCGAATGAGAGACTTGTTAGACACAGTCTTCCTCGGAATGTGTCACAAAATATTCAGCAGTGCTGCTAAATCCCACTGGGTGGCAGTGACCCTTCGGGTCACAGTGGGCACAGAGAGGGTCTCTGAGTTTCAAGATTCCTGTGTGCCCTTTGACAAGTGTCCTTTGGTTGTTTCAACAAAACAAAAATAAAATACATCGTTTTTGTATAGTTTAATTTAACTGGGCAATGGGCAACTTCAAGGCACGAAATGAAACAATTTCAATTGTAAAGTAGCCAAGGCAGGCCACCCATTCACCTAGTCTTTTCCAGTGAAAAGGCTTATGGCACTCTTTTCTTCACTCTTCTATTGGTGACCAGAGTGTGCTTCTCCAATGTTTGTTTTGAAACAGAAGTCTTAGGGAACTTCAGGTGTTTATGTCCCCATTGCAGCAGGCTTCTGGAAAGGGGTAACTAGGTTCTTTAGCCCTGCAGCTTCTGGGGCTATTCTGTCTTCATATTCTAGTGTGCAGTGAGTTTGCATGTTGTAGCTTTGTTGCTTTTTATTCATCTGTCTGTGTATGACTATGTGTGCTATATATGTGTATGTGCATGTTCCCATGTATAAGTATAAGTACAGTTGGTTCTTGTCTTCCAACTTGCCAGAGGCAGAATTTTTTTTTTTTTTTTTTTTTTTTGTCACTGTGTAAGCCAGCCTATCTGGCTTGAGAGCTTCTGGGGATGTGAATGCCCCTGCCTCCTATCTTGACATAGGAGTACAGGGGGTGACAGACACATTTGTGACTGCATTCATCTCTACACGTGTTATGTGGATTTGAACTCACTTCCTCAGTCTTTTGGAACATCCTCTTTACCCACTGAGTCACCTCCACAGCCTCCAGTGGCACTTTTACTGAGCATTTACTAATCTCTCTCATTCTCCTGATCTGTATGTAAAAAACAAGGGCTTTGCTTTTGTTTCTGTTTGTATTTTCTTGACTGTAGATGAGCCTAAAAGCTGGATTTTCCTCATGTGCATTAAGCCAAACTGTTCTGTTTCCGGCTGGTCGAATAGTAATAACAAGTCAGTATGCAATTCTATCAAACTCTGAAGCTGAGAAAATCCTTTGTGTTCTTTGTTGTGACAGTCACAGGGCCCTGCAGGATGATAACTGGACCTCTGCAACTCCAACATTCTGAGAAGATACACAGACACCAGTGAGAGAAGATCCCATGTCAGCTCTAACTTTCAGACTCCTGATGGTTAGACAAACGTTTGAGTCCTAGGAGCTGAAATCAATAGGAAAGCTTTTTAAGAAAACAGGACATCATTTCAAGAACACAAGACCAAGATTTTAGAGGAAATATAACTATCTAATAGAAAAATCATTTTATTTTCCTAACCCAAGACTCTCAGCTGGAGAATTTAGTTAGCATTTCAATTGTTTTAGTTGTAGCTATGGGCCCAGTCTCTTTAATTTATGGTTAGAATAACCCACAGAAGTTTGGCCTGTAGCTGTTTTAAGAAAACAACTCTTAAATGTATTACTTTTGTAAAAAGAATCAACTTTACCTGTGCAAACAGCAAGTCTGAAACAAACCACTCCTTAGGGCTTACACTATAATATCCCTGCCCACCTTCCATCAATAAAAATTTGTATTTCCAATAATAATAATAATAATAATAATAATAATAATAATAATAATAATAATTCTTGTTTTTTACAGATTCATTATAAAGGGGAAGGGGGAGGGGAAAGGAGAGGGAGAAGTGGAGGAGGGAAAGGAGAGAAAGAATGCTAAATATAAAAAAAACTCCTTTTGATGTTTGAAAGGCTACAAAAAAACCCTTCAGTGCAATTAAAATTTTCAGGTGTTCTTTTCCATCAGCTTCTCTGACACTAGTGACTTTCCCAAGCATGGGCCACTCCCACTCTGCCTCAGTGGGAGCACTTAGATACACACGTAGGGGGTGAGTTTATGTCTCTTGGGAAAGCCAAATTGTCACTGCCGAGAGGACACAGGAAGCACATCTCCCCTGACTCCTCCTGTTGGCATCTCTGTTCCTGGGTGAAGAACATCTAATCTAAGCTCACCTTCACATAAACAACAGTAGTAGCTAACTGTTTTTTTTTCTATGTGATATGATCCATAGTCTAAATGCACAGGAGTCTACAATAGGTTTCTGAGAAAATCTATGACTTCAGCAAGACTGAAGATCAATATATGCAAATTAGTTGCTCCGTGTTTATTAGCAACAAATAATTGGACTGAAAAATTCCATATTGTGAATTTTGAGTTGACCTATTGCACACTTCGAGCAAAATCCCAACCGGTAACTTGGTAGGGTTTTTTGGTTTTTTTTTTTTAATTTTGTAAGAAGTTAGACGTTTTGAGAAACTTACATGCTGATTACCACTTTATATAAAAAGTGAGAAGGGTGGAGTTCCAAATAGACAACACAACAAACCAAAGACTTCATTATTCTCAGAAAGGAAAACAGAGAACTCATACTGACTGACTCAAGGGTGGGTTTGAGCAGCAGGGGCAATGGTGGTGGCAGCGGTGGTGGCGGCAGGGGTGATGGTGTTTGCTTTAATCCTAGTACTCTCTGAGTTGGAGGCTAGCCTGATCTACAGGGTGAGTTTTAGGACAGCTAGGGCTATACAGAGAAACTTTGTCTTGAAAAAACCAAAACAATAAAAAATTAAAACAGTTACTTTAAAACTAATAACCAATAGAGTGTAGGGCTGTGGAAAGACATACCTGTAAATGATCAGAGAAAAGTGATATTCCAGTAGCAGATCCCACACATACATGGCTAGTAGATTCTTAAAAAAAAAAAGTCTTGTGGATAAAAACCATAGATTTAAATACAGCTTTGAGAAGTTACATAAGATCCCATTTATCCAGTCTCCTTCAGTAATTATATCTTGGAAAACTATAATATAATATTATTGATTTGATGGCACTTGTCTAATGAGTTATACTCAGGCTTCCTAGTGTTCCTGTGTTTATTTTGGTATGTTTTTGTGTACATTATATATTTGATTCTATGCAAAGTTATTACATATGTCAGTTCATGTATTTACCTCCATCTGCATTCAAAATACTTAAAAATAGAGGTCTCTTATGAGTGTGTAATATACATTCACACACATACACACTTGCATGCATTTTTTCACACATGTGCTCACACATGAATGTTCATATACATGTACACTCACATTCAAACACATGCATCCATATACACATGTACACACATCCCCACACATGCAGACACACATATATGCAAGCACACACACACAAGCTTACATACATATACATTCCCACACGTGTGCGTGCATACACACACACACACACACACACACACACACACACACACACCACTCATGGTTGAAATGTCTGTAGTAAGTCTACATCAGGTGCCAAGTGTCACTGACAATATTGCTTGCAGATATAAATTGTCGAATGTGGAGTTTAAGGAAAGTCTCCAAAGCTAGCTTGGGCTAGCTTTGTGGCATCATTTTGACACACAGGAAGAAGAAACATGAAGGAGTAGTCGGGAATAATCACTCTCAGCAATATTACATGATCCGAATCTCTGTTATGCCATATTTTAGCTGTGACACCCCAGGGAAGCCACTCCACGTCTCTGTGTCTTGCTTTTCATCCCAACGACACAAGAATTGTAATGGTATCTATTGCGTGATGTTGCTGTGAGAATTGAATTGATTTTATGTAAACTATGTGGAAGGGTGTCTGCCTTAGTGTTAAGTGTCTCTCCCTCAAAACTAGATCTTCTGATTATGTGGTAAGTTTACCTTTGTCAGCCAGAAGTATATAATGCCTGTAGCTTACAGGCATTAGCTTCAAATGTGGGCTATCACTAGGGGCTGAGTCAGTGCCCAGAGGAATCTCTGCTACTGGATGCTATCCAGCTGTCAAGGCAGGGTACCTGAGTACTGAAAGAATGGGTAGCATGCTCATGAAGGAGTCCAAGGTTCAAATGGTCACAGCAGACAGAGCAGGGTCATAGATGACTTTGACCTTGGTGAGAAGAGGGGGATCCAGAGACTGGAAAGCATCTAAGTCTCCACCAGTTTCACCTGCATAGTGAAAGTCAATACACAAGAGGACAAGAGTGGCGAGCACCGGTGGGTGTGCACAGTGACTGAAAATTAGTGCACGCTAGCTTGATGGTGGAAGCAGTCGGTTCCTAACAGTTGGCAGCTATGTGTGGTGTGATGGGTGGTACGGCAGGGAAGCAGGGAGATCTCCTGATGACAGTCACTGGTTATTACCCAACATAGAACATGGGAGCAGGGAGCCAAAGACAATTGGTCCTACCACATAGAACTGCCTAGGCTTTCTTTGTGTATCACTACAATTCAAAAGAAGCCAGCAAAGTTCTTTTCCCTCTCTTTGGTTTTGAAACAGTATCTTGTACATAGCCCTGACTGGCCAGGAACTCACGATGTAAACCAGTGTCCTCGATGTTGACTCAGTCTCCTGAGTGTTGAGTTATAGGCATGTCCCAGGATGACTGCTCCATTCTCTACCTCACCTCTCCACTGTCGTGTGTGTGTGTGTGTGTGTGTGTGTGTGTGTGTGTGTGTGTGTGTGTTTTGAGACGGAGTCCTATAACTCACTCTATAGACCAGGCTGGCCTTGAACTCACAGAGATCAACCTGCCTCTTGCTCCCAATTTCTGGGGTTAAAGGTGTGAGCCACCCTATTCAGTCGCCTGTGGTTGTGAGTGCCAGAATACTTGAGTCTGTGCATGTGCACAGGTGTAAATGAGGTATGGGAACAGCGGAAGACTAGGCAGAGATTGTGGCAGTTCATGTGTAAACAGTAACTGTCACCAGGGACTTCTGCTTTATTTCTGTGTTAGGTCCTTTTCGGAACTGGAAGAAAGGTGATCTCCCTGGAAGAGGTAAAAGAACAACTCTTACGTTGGCTTCTTACATGCAAATTTAAGACCCTGAAAATCCCATTCAGTCTTTGTATTTTCTGTTCTTCTACCAGATGAGCAGCTCAGGCTCCAATGCAATATTGTGCCACCATCATATCTGAAGAGAGGTGAGGCAGCCAGGGGCATGATCGGGGCACCCATGGGTGGCGGTGGGTTCTGTTTGCCCTGTGGTCAGTGCAGGACTTGTCTCCTCTGGCTTCTATTTCAGCACACACTGGTGAAAGGCACTGGCTCTGTTCACAGAAACATTTTCCCAACCATGGGGCTTTCTGGATTGTTTTTGTGGAAATGGAGGGCCTCAACAGACAAAGGCAAAAGAGGACCTAAAGCCAAGCAGTGGGCTGATCACAAGAGGATGAGGGTCTGATCAGGTCTGATCAGCAAATTGTGGCCCACAGAGGACTGAGCTACAGATGGAAGAGAGAAATGGGGCCTGTCGGTCATCAAGTAGTTAGGCAGAGGTGACTTGAAGGCAGCAAAGGGTCCATGGGCTTGAGGTCTTCCACATAAACATACGGATGGTAAAAATTCAGAGACTTCATTACTGCAACCTCGAAAACCAGGAAGTCCAAAAAGAGGCTTGCCAAGCCTTACTCCAAACCACGGCTCAAAGCAAGGGATTTAGAGACAGCTAGGGGAGAGGGGTTTGAGGCAGAAGCCTGATGTTCTGTCAGTCCTCGGATAGATCTGTGTCAGCAGTGTAAGCCCTCCATCCCAACAGGACTCTCAGCCTCACTTCTTAAAACGGACTTGTTGGCTATAAAAATTGATATGTAAAGGTACAGGCCTTTGAATAGCCAAACCAGACTGAAAGAGAAAATATTTTTTATACTGTAAATATTGGTGACTAATTGGCTATTTCATTTAATGGTTTAAATTCATGGAGAAAGTAAGTTATGCCTAGGAGGTATTTGCTTGCTTAATTAATTAATTAATTAATTAATTCCTCCACTTGGAGTCACAGGGCTTCCTGTGTGCTCCTAGATATTTTGGTGACTAAGCTACATCTCCAGCCCTTGTTTTTCTTTGTGTCTGTCACTGTCATTGATTTTGGAAGCCACTGCTGGTATAATTGTATTTGGTTGTTGGTTAGCCTCTTTCTCAGATTGGGGGGAAGTATCCAAAAATTGGGTCATTTCCCTGCATGCTTCTGTTAGTGTCTATGTACCCAGACAGAAATCCAGTCCGAGCATACACAAGTCTCTGAATTTACTAACAAGATCTTGTTGTACATTCTGAAAGGTGGTCTATGTTTATAAGTGACTCCTAACATTTTTTCCTCTTTGGGCTTCTCTTTTATACATGTTAACCAGAGGGTTTAGAAAACTGGGGATGCTTGGGAAAATGTTAGAAAATACTGGAATTAAGCCAGCTGTGTTCAGCTTTGAAATGTAAATATGTCCTCCCAGGTCACAGTGAGAGCAAGGGCAGCTAGCGGGCTTCTATTTACCGCAGCAGGTTCCTATGAATTCGCATTATCTGGCCTGCAAAGTTCATCTGGATACTAACACTGAATGGTGCTCCTTTCCTTCCTACAGTCTGTGAGTGGATGTGAGGGTTGATGATAGCTCCCGGAATAACAAAATTGAGGACAGGGGAAATAGATAGCGCTGTTCTCATCCTGAGCTCCGTTTTAGCAAACCGGAAGCCCTCAGCTCCAGGCGGCTTCCTCTGGGCTCGAATGGCAGGCAGATGCTTGGAGCCCTCGGGCTCAGGTATCTCATAATTGTGAACTGAACCAAGGACAGATTTGATTTGTAGCCCACATTCTGACCTGTCTCTGGTGGGAAAGGCTGGGACGTGTTCCCAACTTGCTCCTTTCACTCAGACTGTTTCCATCTTGGTCCTCTGCTCCCAATTGCACGTTGGTCTCAAGAACACCCTCTATATTTTTATAAACAGTCCTCTAGAGATTGAGTTCCAGATGGAGGGATGGGAAAGAAACTGGACCAGAGATGGGGCCTGGGATCACTGGAAAGACCTCTGGGGGGCGGACCTATTGATGATTTGGGAGCACAAAAATGACAAACTTGACTTGAGAGATTTATAGTCCTTGGAAGACCACACGTGTCTCTCCAGGGCAAATCTCTACATGGGTGAGGGCAAGTTAAAATGAATAAAGAGAGCAAATTTGAAGGGGTCAAGGGTCATGAGAGCAGGATTTAGCTACTCTGCCTATCCAGGGGGCCTGGCTTCGGTGACAGTCAGACGATTTAAAACCAATTGTGTTTTATGAAATTAAAATCTTTTATATGCCAGATGTTGTGGCCCCATGTTGGATAATCAGCAGCCATCTGTCTGTAAAGGCCATCTCCAGCACGTGAGCCTTTGGGTATGCTTGATGAAGCAGTCACCCATGTTGACAGGCTTAGGGAGATATTTTCCAAAGAGCTCTTGCGGTTCCTTGGCATGGAAGCATTTTGACCAATCAGTGACTACCACTAGGCATTACCCATGAGCCTTCCTTATCTAGGCCAGGGCTTCTTGACCCCAGACATTGGATCTTTCTGTTTGAACTTGAATTTTCAACATAGTTTATTTTCTTAAAGAATTCTTTGTAAAACGTCAAGAAATAACATGTCAAAGTTCACATAAAATTTCACCTTGGGAGACATTGTATTAAATAGATGATCTTAAACCCAACTCCATGTTTTCTTTTGATCCCTTCACTATAGCTGCCAGAATTTTAAAATTATGTGTATGATTCATATTATATTTTTAGAGGTAACAATTACTTCTCTGACTTCACATGTATGTACATATGTGTGCACCTTCACAAGTATGTACATGTGTATGCACCTTCGCATGTATGTACATATGTGTGCACCTTCACAAGTATGTACATGTGTATGCACCTTCGCATGTATGTACATGTGTATGCACCTTCGCATGTATGTACATGTGAACATACCTTCACATGCACACACACAAAGAAATATTATCAGGTAAAGGATTAATTTAAAGGTATTCACTGGTTCAGGATATTTTGATTATTTGATTATTTAAATAATGAAATATTTGGAATATTTATGAAATATGACTATAATTAATACTTTGCTACTGTGAAGAAATTTATAATCTCATCGAGGAGGTAGGCATGCTAACCAGATACATTAATACCTAGTTTTACACAGTTTATTGTTTTGTGACCTAATATACACACATATATGTATAATGTACTTTAATTATATTCCCTCCCACATATCCTATCTTATTTTCTCCTTCTCCCACAAACCCCTTCTTCTCAATGCCTTTCCAAATTTCCATGTCTTGTTCTAGTTGTTCGTCAATCTTAGACTAGGAATGAAGGGCCAAACCTTACGCCTACATGATGAGTGATCATTGGCCCATATCCATAACACAAAAGTTAGGGCTGTGACAAGCCACAGGCCCATGAAATTTGGAAATAGTCTCGAATTTTGTAGATTTGAAAAGTGAAAGAAAGGTACATTTTGATATCTGGTTAAGAGTAAGTGTCTTGAACAAAATTATACAGAATTAGAATAATCGTAGGGCATTAACCAAGTCACAAAACTGCATCAACCCAAAGCCATTGTCCCTCCTTTAAACACGTGAGCAAGGGGGCTGGCCAAGCCCCGCCTCCTCCATCAATCTGGCAGAGAGTTTACTTCCTGCTTTGGAGAGGCTCACTCCTAGCTCCAGGCTCCAGCTGCTGGAGTCTTGCTAGTCGGGCATTTTCGGTTACATTTCTGTAATATGTTTTAATCTCTTGTTGATCAAGTTTTTTAATGATTATATGAAGCAACACCTCTTTCCACATGCATTTTCTGGTGTCTGTTCTTAACAGGCATGTGACCTTCCCTACCTTTCTAAATCCTTGCGTGACACCAGGGACTGACCTAAGCAAGGCATCAAGGGAAGGAAGAAAGGGCAGACAGACAGACAAACACAAAACCTGGGGTTGGGTGGTTAGGGCTCTCAGATGGTGAAGCCACAGGACCCTGGAAGCTGAGAGTATTTATCCTATACGGTCAAATGGGGAATCGGGGTTATTGGATGCAACTGAATGAGGAGGTAGGTTATTACAAATATGTAAACAAGGAGGCAGGTTTAGCTTGGTAGAGGCAGTCGCTGTAGGGGAGTAGTCTTCAAGCTGTCAACATGGTGGTAGTCAGGGAAGCAAGCCACAGTGGGCATTTCCCATTTTCTGCACACACTGTGTCAATATTCACACTCAGACCTGAGGATGGATTTGCTCATGTCAACCACATCCATTGACCCAGGACTTCCCTGGCTCTCTCTATGCTGCTTGGTCACTAGGAGGAATTCCTTCACTCTCTCACAGCACATACGTTGCTTTTAACTATCATCTTAAGCTATTTGGGAAAGCCTTTTCTGTTTTCTTGCTTCAAATACATTAACTTAGGTATGTTTGTTGGTTTGTTTGTTTGTTTTGTTGCTGTGACAAAACACCCTGCAAAGTCACAAAAGGACCACGAGGAAAGGATAGGTTTATTTTGGTCCCCGGTTATGGGTGGGAAAGTCAAAGCAGCAGGAACTTGAATTGGCTGACCACAGGATGAAGATAGTGGTGGGTACCTGTGCTCAGCACACTATCTCTCTCTCTTTTTTTTTTTTAGACAGGGTTTCTCTGTGTGCTCTGGCTGTCCTGGAACTCACTTTGTAGACTAGGCTGGCCTCTAACTCAGAAATCCACCTGCCTCTGCTACTATCTCTTTTTTTATACAGTCCACATTCCATCCCAGGCACCAGTGCTGCCCACGATGGGCCAGGTCTTCTACCTGCATTAACCTAATCAAGATAATGCCCTTCAGGCTTCCCCAGAGGCCTGTCGTCCAAGTGAGCTCATCAGGTTGACAGCCAAGAGTAAGTGGAACAATCACGGTTTCTGAAGTGCTGCGGGATAAAAGGAAACAAATACTGAATGCCAGATTGAATATTCACGTAGATTTTTCTCTTTTCTCTCTTGTCTTACAACTTTTCGAGTCCCAGTGCTCACCGGAATAAGTACCACATTTCCCTGGAGTTTGACTGTGTTGTATTAATATTAGAAGTGACCAGGGTGTTGTCAAGTGGGGTTGCCAGTGATTAGGGTCTGGGCTGGCTGCCTGCAGGTTTTTGGCCTCTTATCTGAAGAACTGAAAATAAGATAGATTTGTGAATGGAGCAGGATAGAGGGATTTAGAGTGAAATGACTGTGCATAGTAAGGAGGGATACCCGGTGGAGATGGACAGAGGGCCGTGGGGGGCTACAGTGTGTACAGGCACTGGCTATTGTTCAGGGCACCCTTTGATGGGGCTTGAAGAGGAGGACTCGGCTTACAACTTTGGGCTAGCCTTTATTTTGACTGATTGATTAGGTTATATAATCATCTTATTTACTGTGTTAAGTCCCTTTCCACAGTGGATCTGATTTTTATCAAATACATGCCCAATTATACCTAAGTGTAGGATGATCAATAGAGAGTTCTCCCTAAAAGGTTACCAGAGGACAAAATTTTTGCATTACTGTGCATGCACCCAAAACCAGTTCAGGCCAGATCAGCCTTTTGATTCTTTATACCCAGATACATTGGGAATACAGGCACACAGAAACTGCCTAAATATGGCGATTACCAAGGACGGGGAAACTTGTGGGAGGGAGGGTTGTTCATTGTAGGTGTGGGAGGGGCTGAGGAGGGGCTGAGGTTGCTAGGTGTAGTGTTTGAAGACTGGTGTGTGTACTCAGTATGTGCAGGTGAAGGAACTACATTGCCAAGTACATTGTTAAAGGATAGTTGTGTATTTATAACCCCAAACCAAATGGGGTCCCAAGGTAAGCTTGCCTCATTACTGACACAGAGTATTTTCTTGTTACTTTTTTTTTTTTTTTTTCGTTTTCTCTCCAAATTGGCCTCAAACTTGTAATCTTTTAGCCTTGGCCTCCCATACTATGCCTGGCCCTGCTGTGACTCTTTTATGGAATTTTGATAAGTGTATATATTAATGTTGTCTTATTGTTTCTTGTGTAAGTCACTGGATCCCATGATTCTCGAAATGGCTGTTCTTTCTTATTTATGGCTTTGATACAATACTTCTCAAAGCATTGCTTCTCATGCAGAAATATGATCGCTGATTTATTATTTTTTTTCTACTCACATTGGCTCTTAATAATGTAACTCTCTTCACACCATTCTCATTTTCATGGCATCAACCTGGTGCATGTGAGTGCAACATTTACTCATGCCTGGCTGTTGTTGATTGAGGGTATCTGGGTCAGCAAAAATGCCTAGCAGGTCCATCGAGTCTGCAAGTGCCCAGCCACTAGCTTGAAACGGAGCTTATTCATTGAGTTCAGACTTTACTATTTGTTGTAGTGTCTTTCTTTACTCCTTCCTCTTCAAGATGTAATGGTCAATCCAGCCTACACTGTGGCGTTCTATGCAGTGCCTTCTGCTTTAACTAACCTGTGTATAGCATAACATACATTCAGAATTACAGTGGGGACCGATACATATGCCCCACCTTTAATCCCAGCACTTGGAAGGCAGAGACATGCAGATCTCTGAGTCTGAGGCCAGCCTGTCTACATATCATATTCCAGGACAGCCAGGAGCACACAGAGAACCCCGCCCCACCCCCAATTGTTCCACGTGTGTGTAACAAGAGCAGAACACTGGGTATTGATTATTGTCATTTGAACCAACTCCATACATCTGAGCTCTCTGTTATCGTGTGAGGTTTCAGCCCCATCTCCCAGGGAGAGTGAACCTAGCCAGCTAGGGATGGCTACATCACAACATTTGGGAACAGAATTTGCTACTAGAGATTTTGTTCTATTGAATCTGAATAGAACAAAAGAGTAAGCAGTAATATAGAATTCATTTGACTGGTATCAGTAAATGCCTTGAGTCTAGTGTTGGTTAATGGAAGTACTGGATCTAAAGTCCATTATGGCAGCTATATTACCCTTTTAGTCCTGTGCCTGATGGTAGAGATTAATAGCTAAATCTCTGTTGCTGTCTTGTTTTGTTTTGTTTTTGAGACAGTGTTTCTCTGTGTAACAATAGTCTTGGCTGTCCTGGAACTCCCTCTGTAGACCAGGCTGACCTGGAACTCATAAAGATCCACTTGCCTCTGCTTCCCGAGTGCTGGGACTAAAGGCATGCACCACCACACCCTGCTGTGTGCACCACCACACCCTGCTATGTTGTCTTTTTATGAGTCAGATTCCTCACTTTTCCTATGGGTCCCAGGAAATCTTTTCAATGACATTTATCTTTTCCTTTATGACTCGGGAATTTGTTTTGTTTGTGGATAAAGATTTGCTCACACTTGCCCAGACCACTTTTATTACACAGTTTACCAATCTTCTCCTCTGACAATGGGAAAATCCAAGTGGCGAGTGTTCTGTGGGGAAGCAACTTTAGGGGATACAGATGCTGTAGTCAAGAGTCCATGGTCTTGGACATCTTGGCTGAGTCTTGCTGGAGTTGGTTGTATTTCTTCGAATTGTGTCGCAGTTTGTTCCCATCCACAGTTGAGTTCATTTGAATCCTAGTGTCAAGGATGTTACTACTAGAACTGTTCACATTGTGAAGAAAGACAACATACAGGTCAAATTGGTGATGACTGTTCTTCACTTGTAAGCTGAAGAGCTGGACTGTTTCCATCCTCTGAATCCTAAACCTGGTTTACCATGTAAACACAATGTGCACTTTCATAAAATCTTTTTGAAGATTTTTTAAAATCAACTTTACCACCTAAAAGAAAATATAGCATACCTTCAGGTATCCACTATCACACGACTTTTAACATTTTTGCCAACTTTATCTTATCTATAATCACCCCGTCCATCTAAAGTGTTTTGTGAAAGTCCAAACACCTTGTCAACTTACTCATGACCATTCTTTGTTGATTGAAAATAAGTTCTGGCCATGTCTCTATGTCAGGGCTTCAACTAGTTCTCACTATTATATAAAAACTGTCTTCAAAGTGACTCAGAAATTAAAGTGGACCTGGAAAGACAATTTAAAAATATTAATATATTTATTTTATGTGTATGGGTGTTTTTCCTACATGTATATATGTGTACCATGTGTGTGCCCTTGTATGCCAGAAGACATTTGATCTCCTGGAACTGGAGTTAATGGATGGTTGCGAGCTACTGTGTGGGTTCTGCAAACCAAAGCTGGTCCTCTACAAACGTAACAAGTGCTCTTAACCACTGAGCCATCTCCCCCCACCCATTGAAAGACAATGTGAGAGATTATTTATATGGTGATTTGAGTAACCATTTCTAATTGATCAGGCACTTTTACCATGTTCCTTATAATCAGTCCATCTATTTTTATTTGAATAAGTACAAGCAAGATTTTGCAAAATTGCTTTTAGAAATTGTCACAAAGTGACGGTTTATAGAGTAATTGATTAGTTTTTTTTTTCTTCAGAAGAAATGCTAAAGTTCCAAGCTATTGAATCTCAATAACAAACTAATTTGTAAGTACCAATGATAGCAATTTCCATTTTCTTAAAAGCAAAACACTGATTAGCCTCACCACTTGCCTACCTGGAGTATGCAAATTGAAAAACTGTCAGCTTCTTGGCAGAAACTGACAACTTGCCATAAAGATAATGAAATTGATCCCCTTTCAAAGACTTGGGGAGGGACCAGGAAGTGCCTCATGCATTCATATACTTTTTACAAACTTTACAAAGTAAGATATTTTAACTTCAATCAGATAAGCCAAGTGAAGTTTTGATTTCTATTCTATCATAGTTCCTTTGTATGTTGGTATTGTTGGAGAGACGGAAGGCATTTCAGGGTAGAACTACAGGAAACTGAGCCTTAATCACATTTAATTATGGTGACAGAGCTCTTGTAGGTGGCAGGGCCTTTGGTACACGTCAGTTGTCCTCGGTATGGGTATGGTTTCCAGAGATTTCCCCACTGGTCTTCCATGGACTTATTTGACATGGAGATTCTGGGCTACACATCACCTGCTGATTAAAGCTGCCCTGGGTTCCCGATCGCAGGGTGTGCATGGAAGAGGAGAAGTCAGGAGTGGAGAGAATGGTGCCAGAGGGAGTTTGGAAAGATAGGTTTTCCAAGAATCATAGTTTCTACATGAAATGATATTTGGTAATTCTTTTCCTTACCTGGCAGGAGTCTTAATTGTACACATTACAAGACCAACAGTGAGCTGTGAGTCAGAAAAGAACTGTTCTAGACCATATCAAAGTAGAGGCTAAGAATCACCCACGCTAAGCAGCTCATTTCTATAGAATACATAAGTATAAAAGGAGTGTGTCAGAGTAAAAGCTGACTCAGCCACTCCGGGCACTGCATTTTTATAGAAAACACCAGTACACACTATGTGTCAAATAGACAGGGAAAGTACACTTTAAAATGTAGAAAAACATATAGAGAGGGGTGTGACTCAATGTCTTATGCTCATTGCAAATGTGATGAGGTTTATGGTAATTGTCAGACTTAAAGTATTTGGGATGTTATGATTTCTTTGCTAATTTTTAGATTAATATATTTTATTGTACCTATTTTTGTATTGTTAATTTGTTTTCTTTAAAGCTTTAGCTCTTATGTGAATGCCTTCCAGTCCTTTCTAGGCAAACTGTTCAGAATGAAGGCTTTCTCTCTGAGGATCTCAATCAGAAAAATGCTTCTTCTCCTATATTATATACAGCAACTGACACATCTATGTTATTAGGACAACACTTTTTCTTTTATTAATGAGACATTTTACTGTCAGTAATTACAGTAGGAAGTTAAACTCATATGGAGGAGTCAGGGTTTAATTTGGTGCACCTAAAATTTTGTTTTTAATTTTAGAAAGGTGATTTGAAAGGCCATGTCCTCAGCGGGACACAGTGGTGCACACATCTATCTAATCCTAGCATTTGGGAGGCATAGGCAGGTGGATCTCTGTGAGCTTGAGGACAGCCTGAGCTACATGGCAAGTTTCAGGACAGCCAGGGCTGTGTACAGAGACCCTGTCTCAGAGAGAGAGAGAGAGACAGAGACAGACAGACAGACAGACAGACAGACACAGGGACAGAGAGACATAGAGAGACACAGAGGAAGGACAATAAACTCACTAAAATTAATTGTTTTGAAAGCAATGCTTTGAAGTTGCCACAATCTTTATCTTAATATGAAGGATTCTGACTTTGGGACTTGAGGCTTTTCTCCCTTTAAAAACTTAAACTGGAAAGAAATAAGGAAAATATATATATGTGTGTATATATATATATATATGTGTGTGTGTGTGTGTGTGTGTGTGTGTGTGTGGTGTGTGTGTGTGAGTGTGTGTGTATATGTATGTATGCATGTATGTATTACAAATATTTTTAGAGGTTGGAGAGATGGCTCAGCAGCTAAGAGCACTGGCTGCTCTTCTAAAGGAAGGATCAATTTTAGGATCAACTCCCAGCACCCACATAGCTGCTCTTCAACATTTGTAACTCCAGTTCCAGGGAATCCTATACTCTCTTCTGGCCTATGAAGGAACTGCATACATACAGTGTATGTACATACACATAAGGGCAAAACACCCACACACATAAAATAAAAATAAAGGCAAAAATTTTAAACTGTGTTTTTATTGCTGTCTATTCTACTTTAAAATGAATTGTCCTGCTTAAAATTGGACAGTATTTTCACTTCTTCTTGAAGATATGCAAGGCTATTGCTGATAATATTCAGTAATATCTATGTCATTTTTTCCCCAAAGGAACCTCAGAAATCCTTTGGGGAGGGAGGTTTTTTTGTCCCCTTTGTATATAAGTTTCTAATTCCAGGTCTTGTGGGTCATTTCTATCAGTAGGGTCTTGAAAACCATTTCTTGATGAAGTTTAATTTAGAAAATGGCCACTGATTCTGTTTTTAGAAAGCTTTCTTTATTACTTGAAGACAATTGCCCTAACTTGCTTCTAGAACAGAGTCTATTTCTATGCTTTCTGCATATTACTGATTGACAAATATTTGTCATTATGAAATTGCAACACCTATAGCAACTTTTTAGCTCCTGGACCACAGACTTCTAGAAAGACAATTCGTTTTTTTTTAAAATTATCTGTCTCTGTTGTGATGAATATTTATCAAATGGTCCTGAGATAGTCTACAGGAGGTACAAGGCAACAGTATTAAAGGCAGGTTAGAAAATCATAATGATTGTTTACTTACGTGGCATGTGAGCTATGGACATAATACTCTGGGACCCAGGTTCCCTTACATCTTTTTGGAAATCAGCTTTGTTAACTTGGCATCCTTCCTATATAGTAAGTCTCACTCTGACATTATTTAGATCAGCTAGGATATCCCATTTCCAACCCCAAACACTAGAAACAATAACAGCAAAACTCATGCTAGGATTACTAATATGTTTTCTTCCATTTAACATTTAATTGGCAAGTTGAGGTTTTCTTTTCTAAAAGCTGTAC
Source organism: Mus minutoides (assembly GCA_902729485.2). Classification (NCBI taxonomy): domain Eukaryota; kingdom Metazoa; phylum Chordata; class Mammalia; order Rodentia; family Muridae; genus Mus; species Mus minutoides. The sequence goes on from CACVCL010027209.1 coordinate 84,841, forward strand.
TGTGTGGGCTTTGCAAGTGCAGCTCTGTGTGGAGCCCTTTGTCCAGCACACACAGGCCCCAAGTTTGGCCCCACACACTGCAAACCAAGCCTGTTCTTTCCATTACAGATCTTGACTCTGCCTGGTTTCAGTTCTCTCTGTTTGTATCAGCAGTCTAAAGCGACTGACTGATGTAATAATACTATTAGAGATAAATGTTGGTGCCTACTCCATAATAAAGTAAATAAAACTCCATGTAACTCCATTAAGGCCACCCCAAATTACATGTTGATAGTGTCTGCTGCCTCTGCCAGACTACAAGCCCGAGCTGTGCTGCAAGGTTGCTATGTTCAGTCCACTTTATATTTTCCTGCTTCATCTAGGCCAGAGCATTGCATGTGGTGAGCGCTCCAAAATGTTTATGGGTTGGAAATAAACAAACACATTTAAAATAGGATTTGGAAAGCACTTCCTTCACAGATGCAGCCTTGGGGTTCAGTTGGCTCCAGCCAGGCCTCCCAGAGCTTCCTGCTGCACACAGTCTTGCATTCAACAGAACTTCAGAGAAACAGACCAAGGGCAGGGGGTCTGGGTTTGGTTAGGTCTCAAGAAGGGCAGGCGTGGCTCCTCTAAAGGAGAGCAGGATGAGGGCGGAGCGCTAGGAGAGCCATGGCTTCCTGGTCAGGACCTATTGCTTCTGGGTGGTATGCTCATCTACTCTCGGGCCTTATTGTCATAACTGTAGATATAGCTACATGCTATGCTATGTGATGTGCCTAGGGCAAGGCCAGGGTTTCTCAAGTGTTGCTGGGTTTCTGAATATGTCAGTGCCTTAATAGCATGTAGGCCCAGGTTTAGCAGGTTTCTGGTGGGCCCTAAGGCACGTTCTCTCCAGAAAGTTTACTGATGGTTGTTTAGGTCATCTCTGTGTATCATATACTTGCTATCCATTTCATCTCAGGGTATCTAAATACTATAAATTCAAGAGATCATATGCCTGCTATCTGCTTGCTGAAAAGAACTTCATAGCTCCATGTTTTATATCTACATCATACAGATTCCAGTGCAGCACCTAACCCTTAGAGAAGAAATAAGAAACATTTTACTTTTCTTCTTCTTTGTATTTTTTTTAACTTTAAGAAAAATTTCAAAATTTTACTTTTTTATATTTTAAAGCTGAAATACTGGAGGACCGAGAACACACACATAAGAGTTATGGACATTCACAATGGAAGAGGATGTCCCAGTGAATGTCGCTGGACTCTCTGCATCCTGAATGGTCCCAGGGTCAGGCTTCAGAGAATTTCAGAAGTTGGCCTGTTATTTAAGCCATATGCCACCTAAGTTACCAAATGTTGTGGTTTCAATAAGAATGGCCATCATAAGTTCATACATTTGAATGCTTAGTCATCTGTCGGAAAAGTTTAGGATTAGAAGGTGTGGGGCCTCGTTGGAGGAGGTATGTCCCTGGGGGTGTGTGCTTTCAGGTTTGAAAAACCCATGGCAGGTCCAGTCTCTTACTTGCTGCCTGAAGATGAGGATGTAGCTTTCACCTGCTGTCCCAGCTCCTGCCCTCATGCCACCATGCTTCCTGCCATGATGATAGTGGACTAGCTCTCTGAAACTGTAGGCAAAACCCCAAGTAAATGCTTTCTGTTATAAGAGTTGCCTTGGTCATGGTGTATCTTCACAGCAATAGAACACTGACTAAGATACCAGGACAGCATAGTTAATTTGTAGGTATAAGTAACATCAGTAAAGATGTACATAGTGACACATGCCTTTAATCCCAGCACTCAGGAGGCAGAGGCAGTCAGATCTCTGAGTTCAAGACCAGCTAGGAGCATATAGTGAGTTCCAGGATACACAGAGTTATATAGTGAGACCTTGTCTCAAAAAACAAAATGTAAAAAATTAAAATTATTGTAGAAATCTGAGAGTAGGTTATATTTCCTGGATACTTAGACACACATGGAATTCCTTCCTGACCTCAAGAATTCAGTTTTCTTGACTTAGCCCTCCATTTCAGAGTCAAAGGATATATTCATTTCTCAGAACACTAACAGGTCCTTGGGAATCCAGGCACAGAAGAACATGCCAGGGTGAAGTTCACAGATCCAAGTTGGTTGTGACTTCTTGCTCACTCAGTGGAGATTAGAATAGACCCTGTCACTCTCCAGCACAGTGTCACGTCTGACCCTATGCAAGATGAACATGAAACCAGGAGACAGAATGGCAGAAATTTGTCTTAAGGAGATCCTACTAAAGGAGGGAGAATTTCTCTGTCAGATGGCTTTCTTTCTACTACGAACCACCCCAAACCTGATTGGTGGTGTTCACACCCCTCAAGTGTCTTCTTTCTCTTGACAGGACCCAGGATCCCACCTTCCTCTGCCCTCACAAGATGAATGGGATCCTGAGAACCCAGTAAAAGCCATGCTGGACTCTTGCAGTTGCAAGTCCAGTTGCAACATCTGGGGACTGGGGAGGCGTGTTGGCCTAAAGCTCAGAAAGCTGTTATGACATCCTTGTTCTCACAATAGGTGGCCTTTTTGCTCCCCTGGGGACTGGAGTGCCACCCAAGCTGACAACTGTGAAAGCAGAAGAGACTATGAATCAAGGAAATGTCCAGACTAGGGGCCCAAAGCTTTAAAAAAAATGTGGGCTAAGAAATCATTACCAGAAGATCAGAAGCCGGTGGTGCCTCCAGTACTTTGTCCCCACGAATTTCCTCCCGCTTTGATCTCAGTTGTGGGAGCTCTGGAACCCTAGGGTCTCACTTACACCGAGCTTTAACCTTACCCCATAACAATGTGGATTCTCGGGCCTCCTGTGAGATCTAGTGGTTATTGTCCAGAGGTGGAGTCTGAAAAATCCATTTCCTTTTCTGTTTCTTCTAGCCCCGATCTTCCATTCTTTTTCTTCTCCTTTCTTCTCCTCTTCCCTTCTTTTTCTTTCTTCTCTTGCTTTCTTTTGTCTTCTCTTCTTTCAAAAACAAATTATAAACTTCTTAGCTGGAGGTGATATCAGTCTTATAATTGGCACCTGAGATGCTGAAGTAGAAGGACTGCCATGAATTTGAAGCCAGCCTGGGCTACATAAAAAGCCTGAGGCCAACCTAGGACTTAGAGTGAAATCCTGTTTTAATAAATCAAAATGTCCTCATATGCCTTTCGCTGGTTGGGTAGGAAATGCTTTGGACGGGCGTTTGTGAACACCATGAATTTTCTGTTGTCTTCTTCACGTCTCAGGGTCCTGGTGGGCCAGGCTTTGATGTCTTGTCCCAGTATTCCTGGCAACTCCGCTTCCAGAGGACTCAAGGTTGCCCTGGGGAGGAAGCCCAGATTGGGATCATGGGATGGCACAGCAGAGGAAGAGGGGCCAGAAGCCCTGCCGTACAGAAGAGAATATAGAGGCTCCACCAGAGACGTGAGCATCACTGATGCTGATGCTGCAGAAAGAGTGAGAGTCAGAGGAGGGAGGCAGGAAGCTGTTCTCAGCATCAGCGAGAGGAGGAGGGAATGAGATAGGTCCAGGGAAGGAAATGGTTCTGATCTCACTGCAAGCAGGCTAGCTCCACTCATCTCAGTCCCCTTCATCAAGAAAGAAAACACAATAGTCCAAGCTCAGAATCATTCACCTCTGCATTGGTGAAGGATTAGAACTAGATACCTTGCTGGAGAGAAAACACAAAGAAGCCAGATCTTCTCCTGCTTTTTCTTTGAAATCTTGTTGTAAACTATGGACTGAGGACATAAGGCAAGCACTTTATACTAAAATTATATTTTTTTGTTGTTGTTGTCACAGACATTGACCTTGATATAAAATAACCTTGTTTAGTTTCCTCTAGGTTCCCCACATATGAATGCTTTCCTTTGTACAACCCAGTTCATTTATTGTTCAGGTTTCTACATAAGTCAGTTTTATTGCTGTGCTGTATGTAGCCAGAAATCTATGAGGGTCTTGGTGTGTGTGTGTGTGTGTGTGTGTGTGTGTGTGTGTGTGTGTATACTAATTTGACCCTTCCTCAGTTGGAATTCTTTACTTTTATTTGTCTAACTTATTTACTCTATGATGCAGTGCAGATCTAAAATGGCTCCCGAAGGCCATGGGTTGAAGGCTTGGTCCTTAGCATGCTGCCTTTGGAATGTGGTGGTAAATTGAAGATGTCAAGACTAGCGAAAAGTCTTCAAGTGACTCACAGGCATGTCCTGGACAGGGACTGTAGGCCCAAGTCTCTCCTTTGTTTCTTTTGTCTTCTGGTCAAGAAGTAAATATCTTGGTTCTGCCATGTACTCCTGATTTGATGTGATATTCTATTTGCAAACCAACCTCTGAAATCCGTGAGCTAAGTTAATCCCCTTTCTTTTTATAAATGAGCTTCTCACAAGGCATTTGTTACAATAACAGAGGGCTGACTAAATAATAATGACCCATGGTACCGTGATATTCTTGAGGGTGCAGCAGTAGTACACACACACTCTTGTGGTAGCCCACAGCTCTCAAATCGGATGTAAGGCCAGCTCAACAAGGGGGAATTATGCCCGATACTGGAAACATAGCCAGCTTCCCTGGGCTAGTGAAGTCATGGATCTTGGAGGAGAACCTCCCACTGCCACATTAGTACAAGCCTAATTCCTAACTGTATTCTAGATATGCGTCCTTATATCCATAGGTGAGTAGTAGTCTTCAAGCCTCATTGAAGAATCATCTCTTTCAACAGAGACCAATACAGAAAGCTAGAAAACTGAACAAAATGTAAATACAAGTGGCTATCCGGAGTCCAGCCTCATGTGGAGCCCAGCTCCAGCGGATACATCTATAGTCCCCAAGACTCAGGGCTCATTGAGGTAAGGAAGGCAGAAAGAATTGTAAGAGACAGCAAACAGGAAGTTTGCTATGAGATTTTGTCTCCTGGAAATACCAGAGAGGCTACACTCATGAAGTCTCATCACCATGGCTTCCTAAAGAAGACCTCAACAAGTACAGCTCCAATAAACACGTTACCACGGAAGGGGGAAGGCTGACTGGGGCTCGATACAGAGAGCTAAGGAAATCTGAGAGTGGGAGAAATAGTCTTCTCCAGGGGAAGAATTCCCAACTGGTTACACAACACCAGTGCTCAGTCCTGAAATCTTCTGCATACTATTAACATGGTATGGGCTAAACAGGTTGTAGTTGAATATGTAGGAACACACACACAAACACACACACACACACACACACACACACATGCACAAATTAAAGAAGAAATGGAGGACATGATTTTGAGAGAGAGCAAAAGTGGGTGTATATAGGAAAAGTTTAAAAGAGGGAAGGAAAATGATGTAACTATATTTTAATCTCAAAAGAAATTAAAAATACTTGTTTTCTGGGTAAAGAAAAGCTCACTAATGCAGTCAACACAGTTCTTTTTTTCACTTATTGACATTTCCACCAGAGGTGAAAAGCAAGGAGGGTGGGGAAGGACAGAGCTCGAATATCCAGGTGGACACCTTTTAAAAATATATTATTTACCAGCTTATAGAAGAAGGCAGAAACAACACTAATTCATAATGGTTATTTCTAAACCTTCTTCTTCTTCTTTTTTAATGGGGTTGAAATCTCCCTGCTGAAAAGGTTTTGATATGACTCAAATTCCCCAGGACCTCATTTGGGTCCCCAGGGCATACGAGTTCTTAATGTACCTTTGAACCTGAACACCCCGCTTATTGTTTCCAGACCCTGAGCCATCGCTGAGCGACCCTACTCAACTGCCAACAGTGGGGAAGGGATGCTATATTGGTGGCCTATTGTTCCAGCCTGGCAGACCCTGGAAGACATTTGGAACATGTTTTTTAAGTTTGAGGTTTTAAAGGGAGTATTTACAGGGTCAGCTGTTTAATGTTTTTTTTTTTTTTCACTAATTAAACTAATCCCTGGAAGCCTGCCTCTCCTTTGTGTTTTATATTTATTGTGATCTACACAACGTAGCAAAAATATATAAAGCCTTTACCACGGTAAGAAAAACATAGTAACTAATTAAATGATGGCATTATTACATACATTTTTGCCAGGCTCAGTTTAGCCAGATGGTCTTCCTTGCTCTTCTTCATTTTGAACTGAAGGCTCCCAGGCTTGTGCCTTTGGGCCACTGGCAATTAATAGATCTTTGTTCCCAGTGGGCTTTCCATACCCAGCTCCCTGAGTGATGTATTGGTCTAGGGGTTTTATTTTCCTATCCCCTTTGGGGCCTTGTGGTCTCTGTTGAATTTCAGGTCTTGGATTACTGGCTACAGTGGGTGGCCCAGCCTGCCTTCCTTTCCCTAAGCACTATAGAGCCGTGAGCGAAGACCGCGCATGTCTGGAGGCGGTGCAGACTGGCCACCAGCTGGGCTCTGGAGTGAAGTTCCACCCTAGGTTAGATGATTCCTGGAAAGATGATATCCAGAACCAGCACGCTCTTTGTGGGACTAATGAGGCACCGATGTGTCAGTGCCCTCTGGTTTTCCCTGGAGATGTTTACATGCAACTGTTTTATGGAATCCGTCTACCACTCATACGGAGAAGATGTGTGCAGATGATTTAACTTAATGACTCAGTCCAGTTGAACGGTAATGTGCTTTGAGGAGTTTTGAAAGAGGGGAAGAGAGGAGAGAGGAAAGGCTGGTTTCCCATCTCACTCCAACCATTTTCCATTCCTGGGGGGAAGAAAGGCAGGTCTGAGACTCCGGCAGAGTTAGTGCAGGATGCACACTGCTCCCTTTTACGATGCTTGGCAAGGGACGCACGTTAAGTCAGTTAAATCTGTTTACTTGGCTCTTCCAGGCATGCTGTGTAAATGGGGCCTGAGCTGGGAGATGATGGGAATGAAATATGTTTGTGCTGAACTGGTTTGCTTTATAAGCAGGACCAGCAAGCAGCACCTGGAGTTTGAGTTGTTTCCCAGTGACCTGAGGGTTAGCTTGAATACGCTGCCGATGAAGACTCAGAGAAGCCTCTGCCCCACAGGCTGGTATGGAGTGGCTCTGCCTGGCATCACCTTGGCTCAGTCCCCACTTGTTATCTACCAGCAATGTGACTCTGGACAAACCATGAGATTTTCTCTCTCTCTCTCTCTCTCTCTCTCTCTCTCTCTCTCTCTCTCAATTCCTTACCTCAGAAGAACATTGCAAGACCTGAATGGGAAAGCAGGTGTGGTTACTCTTTATAGCCCCTAAGACAGCACAGGAATGCACTGAAGAAAAAAAAAAGTGCTCTTCAGCATCTAGAAAGTGTTGTTGCAGCTCGAACATGCTGGTAGAAAGAGGAGAGAATATGCAGTCAGTGTTCTTTGAAGGAGATCTTGCCCTTCTCAGACCTATTCCAAGATGGCAAGATTAGGGCTTCACTGACAACGATAACCTAGGAACCATGTGCAGTAGAGTTGTAGGCAACTCACATGATGCTTGAACCACAGTAGGACTAACCCCTTGGCGTCTTAGCAACAGAAACAAGCACAGGTAACTGCATGGAGAAGATGAAGAGGAGACGATAGCATTCTTGATACTAACTGATCATGTTCTGGCTACACTGAGCTAGAGCCTTACCTTCTGCCATTGTTAGTCGTTAGGTATAGTCCTCAACTTCTCTCCAGAAAGACATCTCAAGACAACTATATTTCAGTGCTCCACCCCAACCCAGGTCCCATCTACACAGAATGTCTGGAAGAGCCAAGTATAGACTCCACTCCGATTCTTACCTGCATTATATAGCGGCAAAGTGCAGCAGTGGGGAATAAATGTTCTGTCCATTTATAAACTGTCCACAGTAACTACCAGCATTCCTTAGGATCATCTAGGAAAAGAAAACGTGGAAGAGAGAACCATGCCACGGGGCTTATTGTAGCTGATTGAGCCAGATGAAAGACTGCCATTTAGAACAGAGTTCTCCAGGGATCTTTGATCCTTTCTTTTGATATTCCAGGGACATGGGTTGAAGTTCAACCTGTCTAAGTGTTTCATTGCTGTGAAGAGACCCCATGACCATGGCAACTCTTATAAAGAAAAAACATTTAATTGGGGCTGGGTTACAATTTCAGCAGTTTAGTCCCTTATTGTCATGGTAAAGAGCATGGCAGCATGCAGGTATACATGGTGCTGGAGGAAGAGCTGAGAGTTCTGCATTGGAAGAAGGAGACTGTGTCCCACATTGGGGGTAGCTTAAGCATATATGATCTCAAAGCTGGCCTTCACAGTGACACACTTCCTCCAACAAGGCCATACCTCTAATAGTACCACTCCCTATAGAAAAACATTCGAACACATGAATTTATGGAGCCATTCCTATTCAAACTACCACATAACCTTGTAGCTTCTCTGAGTTCCTCAGTTTTGATTTCCAAGCACCCCCACATTGTGATATTCATAATTATTCAGAATTGTTTAATGTATTCTACTTATTCAGAATACTTCATTAGGAAGAGAGAGGGGTTATTTTTGTTGTCTCAGTACTGTGTGTATCATCAGATAAACTCGGCAGTGACCAGCAAGGTCAATGAGAGTAAACGCATGGTTCCAAATCTTCCCATAGATCTGCCTCTTTGTAAAAGTGTTAGGTCTGATTTTGAGGCTCTGAGAATTGCAATGGATGAGTCCCAAAAGCAACGCCCCACACTGTTCCCGCTGGGCAGGTGGCCTCTCTGCTGCTCAGCTGTTGGTCTGGAGCTCTCATACTCACCTGTTTCTGGTGCTACTCACTGCTATCCTGGACATTTTGATGAAGGAAAAGATGTAAACAGAAGGAAATTAGAGCTATCCAGTTCTTCATGCAAGACTTTTTATTCTTGGTGATTTTGTCCTGTTCGTTTCCCCCTTGGTTGTGATTACAACCGAATTACCAAACATTAGGGACTCCATGTTACTGATGGAGGATACTTGCTTAACAAGGTGATCCTGGTTTATACATTCCCAAATAGTTTCATTGTGATTAAGATGCTTTGCCCTTGTGATTACATCCCCCAATTGCTGGTAGCATAGAAATGAGAATACCCATTATATGGGCTTTGGTAGCTAAGAGTTACCTTTGGCACACACATCTGGATCAGTATGAGGGAGTTTATTGGGAAAGACATATGTCAGGATGCATAGGGCTATTCTACTTATGTGGGCGAAACGGATGTCTCTGGAACTGGTGCTTAATCATCAGTGTGTGAGGGAGATCTGGAGGGAGATGTTGGTCAAGTCACCAGGACCAAACATTGGTGCGCAAAGCATTTCAGGAGGTGAACGATACAGAAAAACTGAAACAACTAATCCCATTTGGTGATCAAAGGACTTTCTTTGCCAATTCCCCACTTTCCTTGCTGTTGCTGTAATAATGCACTCTGACTATAAGCGACTAAAGAGAGGGAAGGGTCTATCTGGCTTACATTTGCAGATCTTAGTCTGCTATTGAGAGGAGTTAGCAAGAGCTCCAAGCAGAACCCATGCTTGCTACTTCGCTCATGAACACGTGGATTTAACAGCTTCCTCAAACAGCCCTGGACCACCTACTCAATAGAGTGCACTCAGCCTACAGAGGACCAGGCTCTCCTGTATCAATTAGTAATCAAGAGAATGCCCTGCAGGTATCCCCTCAGGCCAATCCAATCTAGGAAATTCCTCAGTTGGGGTTGTGCATCAGGTGACTTCATGCTGTGTTAATTAACAGTTAAAAGTTAACTAAGATAACCAAGTGCTTTGTACTCATTCTTGATGAAGTACTTAAGGGGACTATTCAACATCCAGCTTTTCTGTTATGGATGATATCTGTGATGGTTAGTTCGTTAGCTTTGATCGTGACCTTGACACAATGTAGAATCACCTAGGAAGTGAATATAAATGAAAGTGTCTTCATTGGGCTGGCCTGTGGGCATGTGTGTATTTGATTGTCTTAATTAAGAAAATTGATCTTAGAAGATCTAGCCCAATTTAGGTGGTACCACTCCCTAGGCAGGGATGCTAATTGTATAAGGATGGAGAAATTGAGCTGAGTAGAAGCAAATGAGCAAGGATGTATGCATTCATTCCTTTCTGCCCCTGTGGATGTGGTATGTCTAGCTGTTAGAAGCTCCTGGCTTGGCTTTCTCACAATAATGAGTTATAACCTGGAGGTGCTAGCTAAAATGAACACCTTTCTCATCTAAGGTGCTTTTGGTCAGGATATCTGAAATTAAATGAGAATTCACTCTTTGTCTTGAGGATAACACCTGCAATGAGTAATCTTGATTGTCATGGGACAGGATTTAGAATCACCTAAGAGAGAGACACTTGGCTATGTCTACAAGGGTATGTGTAGAGAGCCTTAACTGAGGTAGGAAGTCCTATTTTGAATGTGAATAGGACTAGTTCATAGACTAAAATCCTAGGGTGAATGAAAAGGAGAAAGCAAACTGAGGACCAGTCTTCATCCCTCTGCCTCCAGTCTACACATGCAATGTGATGAGCTGCCTAGGGATTGGTACCACCCACACTGAGCTGGGTCTTTTAAAATCAATCCAGCTGCCACACTTTCCCTAACATGATGGACTGTGCCCCGAAACTGTGAGCCCAAATAAACCCCTTTTTCCTTATGTCAGCTATCTCATCCCAACAGTAAAAAGGCCATTAATACAACATTCTTCCTAGGTGATTTAGAATGGGACATGGGGAGACCCTTACCCTAAGGAGCGAGGGACTGGTCCTCCCAACTCGGTGATTTCCCAGCCATCCAACTTTGCCACCTAACCGTTCAAAGCCTTAGGTTTTTGCTTTGATCACTTCACAGAGTGGCTGCGACCATAAACTAAGCAAGGCAACTTGAAAAGTTAGTTAAACATTATGTGGCTTGAAGATCTGCTTAGGCTTCTATACTTCTTTATAATTTTAGAAGAGGCAAATTATGGTTGGCATGAAAATGGATTCTATAAAATATATTTTTATATTCTTCAAATAATGTTTATAGTAAAGGCGTATATATTAGAATGCTTTCATATTGTACTAACCATCTGTGATTATAAAAGGTTTATCAATATAGCAAAGACATCTCATATTGGTTTGACTTATCTCTTTATAATTAATCAAATAGGTGGATATATCATATAACCACACCGCACAAAACATTAATGGCATGCTTTTAAAATTGGTGGCAAGAGTGAATGAAAAGTCAAATCATGGCCGCTTCACACTATTTAACATTCATATCATTGCATCACTTATGGAGGATTTCAAAACTATGCTTAAATTGATACAAGTGATTTCAATTACTCAGAATTACATAACAAAATCTACTCATTCAGATTGCTTCCTTAGGAACACAGAACAGTTATTTGTGTTTTAATTCATGACATTTGAAACTTCTTTGTTCAAGTGCCTCGTGGATCACAAGACTGTAATTTTCAAAGCCATTGAAAATTACAGCCATTGCTTCACTCACTGTTTGCATGGCAGAAGTCTCCTGTATTTTCACTTCCCTTGCTTAGCATAGGTGGTAAGATGCTGGTGATTGGAAAAACCTCAATCGAAGCAAAGGCTAAAGCTACCTGAGACGACATTGTCTCATCAGCTTGCCATGTGGCCCACAGGTGCTTGCTCTCCCGAGGCCGTGCTCCTGTTGTGCTTGAAGATATATTTTTGTGTTTATATAATAGGGCTCTTTTTATCTCCCATTGATGCTCCATAAGAGGAGGGACTAGTCTATGTTTGGTTACTTTTTTGTGTGTGTATACATGTGTATATACTCATGTGTATATGTGAACATATGTGTTTTGGGGGGCTATATTGAATGTCTTGCTTTTGATTTTTGGGTGTTTTTTGTTTGTTTGTTTTGTCTTGTCTTTGTATTTTGGTCTTGTTTTCAAGACAGGGTTTCTCTGTGTAGCCCTGGCTGTCCTAGAGCTCACTATGTAGACCAGGCTGGACTTGAACTCACAGAGATTCACCTGCCTCTGCTTCATGAATGCTGAGGTGTAAGGTGTTGAATGGCTTCCTCAGTTGCTCATCACCTTACTTTTGGAAGGCTTTAGATTGTGTAGCCTTGTCTGAGGTGGTGTGTCACTGAGATTTCAAAAGCCCATGTCAGTCCCAGCCCCACCCCAACCCCTTCAACTTTTGGATAAGGTCTAAGCTCTTAGTTACTGATCCAGTGTCCTAGCTTCCTGCTTGCTGCCATGGTCCCCACCTCAATTCTCATTGAAACAACCACAATAAATTCCCATGCCGACATCTTGATCCAGGCTAGGCCTCATCAGACACTATTTTGCCTTGAGAAATACTGCCCAACTAACACACACAGTCCCTGAATCAAAGCTTAGAAATTAGTCCCAGCTACAGCTTTCTCTGAGCTGAAGTGACTGGATTTCTTGAGCCAGCAGCTGCAGCAGTGACCTTGTGCCTTCTCTCTGTGTGTGTCTGCAACTTTCGTGACACCACCCCCACCCCGGTTGGGGGAGGGGACTTTTGTTTATGCATGAAGCACCACTTTCAGTTAGAGTCATGATTATGTGACTTTTGGTATTTGCCCTGTCCTCACTCTGGGCCAACACAAATATGTTATCACACTCGGCCTTCCTTAGCATAAGAATGACTTTGGAAGGCCACAAGATTTTCTAATAAACAATAATGAGGGAAATGGGAGCACCTGCAAAAGGAAGGAAAACCTCCAACTGCAGATTCGGAGATAAGACGTAACAAAGCCATCCACGGTCTTGTGAAGCGCTGGTCTAGTCCGTCCAAGAATGTGGAATGCTAGGAGCACTTGTGTGGAATTCCCTGTAGCCAGCTTGTTCCAACACAAGCAATAGGAGCCAGCCAACCCAGGAACGTTGTCTGCCTCTCTGTCACTGAATGAACCCTCAGACATCCAGTAAGGGAGCTTCTGCCAGACACCGTGCCCAGGAAGGAGAGAGGGGACAAGTTCCTGCACCTTAAACTTGGTATTAAACTCCAGTGGGTAATGATGGGAACAGCCACTCCCAACCACTCTCCCCTTACTGCTCCCCCACAACCCAAAGCAATCCAGTGATTCTTGTAGCCTCAGCCTGACTATTAGAGGCCTGTCCCTGAAGCTTGAATCTGGGTTTGGGGAGAAAGAGGGTCCCTCTTTTTCCAACTCTTCAAACTTAACTTGCATTTTAGTGTTTAGTATCCTCATTTTAATCTTCTGAAATAGTCCAGCCAGACTAAGGGATCTTCAAATTGATTTTATTGTCCAAATTTTATTTCTCTACTCTTAAGAAAATTTAAGCTTTTCCTAAAAGCCTAGTCTGACACTCTCTAGATTTTGTTCTCTCCTTTTACTCCTTGCAGAAATAACTTGTTCAGCAGCTTGGATGTGGCTTAGGGTAGAGCGCTTGCCTGAGTGTGTATGGTGGATGGACACTTGACCCTGCTCTGGAGCATGAGATGGGCTGGGAACGTGCTCCAGTGTCAGATCCGGCTGGGATCAGAAGGCTTGCATCTTCAGACATCTTGAGCAAGTTTCTTCAACTTTCCAAGTCTTACTTTCCTCATCTGAGGGAGAAGAGACAATTGCTCTGCTCTTCCCAGTTCTTCCTGTTCAGCTTTCCCTGTCTTCTTCTGTCATCTCCCTTTGGCTCTGCGCCCGCCTCTGTCCCACCCTCTTCTGTTCCTTCAGTGTGTGGGTAACATTCAGTTCACAGGGATCAAGGGCCTGACTACCTGAGTTTCTGTTTCCCCTGCCTTCTGCTTCTGTCTCCTTTTGTGACCTCCTAGGCAAGGTCAGAGGACCTGTGTCACTTGGCATGAAGACATTCTGCTAGTTTTTTATAGGTTACATTAGAAGATTCCAGCTGTACAGGGCTGCTTGGAATGAGAAACACTGGATTTCATGCTCCAAAATGAATGTAACAAAATTCAGTCTTTTAAAAAAATCATCCTGGGCTTAAGCAGTGGTGATCTTAGATTCTCTAGTGTCTTAGAATGGTCTCCCTTCAGAGACTCTCCTCTCCACTATTATTGAGGAAAGACTGGGGAACTGGAAAGAGGGAAGTAGAGAGGCAAGGGGGAAAGAAAGGGATAAAGAAAATATCCAGTAAAAAAATGCATATACAAAAATTTAAAAATAAAAACAAAATCCAAGAAAGAGTGTGTGTGTGTAAACAGGTGGTTGGCATAATTTGGAAATGGCCAATAAATTATATTTTAGGAGAGGGTTTTATCAGGTTTGTGAAAGTCAAACTCTGCCTATTATATGCTGAACCTCAAACACAAAGAAGACAAGAGGATAGAGTTTTATCCACAGGCATAGGTGTCAAATACAACATAGTCTCACACAGCTGCAGCAATTGCCACGCACCTTAGTGCCTGCTCCTGCCACTTTCTGTCTCGGCTTAGCACACTCCATTGAGAAACAGGGGGAAAGAAGGCCACAGTTCCTTATCGATGCTGTATCAGAGGGGTCTGTGTGGATCATGCACTTGCCAACTTTCTTGGGGGGGGAGAGCAAAATGACTCAGGTGAAGTGTGGCATTCTGAAAGGGGAGGGGAAATGAGCACCCTGTTTTGGGGATAAGTAAGGGACTAGGATGGGGGACACAGAGTAGAGAAGACAAGACCACTGAAGCGAGCAGGAAAGAAAAATTGCTGCATTGTAGGGGAACAGTGATGATGTCATTCTTAGCAAAAGTCCCCTCGCACCTGTTAATGCTTAACCTCTGCAGAGGTGGACTGGAGTAATTCAGCTGGACACAGCCGCTGAGTGCAAACGGCTTCCTAGATTTCCCCATACGCCTTTTCTGTCTTAAACTATTGATAGCTACAAAGGAAAGGGGTGGAGAACCCTTTCATTCAAGTGTGTAGAAGACGCTTTGCTTGTCTTTAAGCCCTTTGATGAAAAGTTCTTTCAGAAAAATTTAACCTTACAAGGACTCTAAAGAGCCTGTCTTGCTTTTAAAACTTGCTGCTCATAGAGAGGACAATGTGAGTCCAACGCATAAAACAGACCTGGCTAAGGCTACATAGCACAAGTTCAAACCTGATTGCCTCCTGCCTTTCCAGTGCTTTCCCTTCTCAGCATAAAACAGGATGTGTCTTCAAATGACTTTTTTTTTTTTTAAGATTTATTTGTTTCTACTTTTTGCATGTGTCTGCCTGTATGTATGGCTGTGCACCACATGAATGCTCGCTGCCCGTGGAAGTCAGCAGAGGGCACTGGAACTCCTGGGATTGGAATTACAGGTAGTTGTGAGCCATTGTGTAAGTGATGGGAACTGAACCTGGGTCCTTCACAACAGCAGCAGATGCTCTTAAGCACAGAGCCGTCTCTCCATCCCTTGTTTTGTATGCTTTTAATCTTCTGAAAATATGTTTCTTAATGACCCTCATCATTTATTAATCCCGAACAGTTGAGAAGAACTGAAGGGTAGTTAGTATAGGTAGATGGGTTTTTGTGTTCATTTTCAGTTTTGTTTTGCATTGCTGCAATTTAAATGTCATAGACTCAGATTTCTGGGTCACATCAATGAGGGAATGTGCAAGGGACTGTGTACTAAGAGGGTTTGTATGGAAAAGGGGAAAGAGGAAATACAAGAGCCAGAGAATAGGTAGACGTGGGTAAAATGGTGTCTGCTGACCATGACATGGCTGTTATAGTCACCCTCTGCACAGCCACTGTGGCTACCTGTGCGAGATCAGTCGGCCTTCAGCCATGGCTGTGGGGAGGGCTCACCCAGCTCCATCCCTATCTAAGAAGCTATTGGCAGTTCATGGCTGCTGGCAGAGGAAGAGCCATTTTTCTTTGATGGTGTGCCTGATGACAGGTTGCTCTAGGAATGGTCTTGCATCCGAGTGCCTGTAGGAAACACTAATTAGACGCTATGGCCTGGGGAGGAAGAGGAGAAGGAGAAAGAGCAGCAGGGGGAGAGAAGGTGAGAAAAGAGGAACCAGAACAGGAGGAGGAAGGAGAAGACATGAAGCTGGGTGGGGAGCACTCAGGGGGAGTACTGAGGGGTTTGCTGGGAGTTGAAGTGGATATGATCAAATCTGAGATTCAGGGCTGGGCAGTGGTGGCGCACACCTTTAATCCCAGCACGTGGGAGGTGGAGGCAGATAGATTTCTGAGTTCGAGGCCAGCCTGGTCTGCAGAGTGAGTTCCAGGACAGCCAGGGCTACACAGAGAAATCCTGTAAATAAATAAATGAATGAATAATAAAATAAATAAATAAATAAATAAGATGGAGAAAGAAAAAGGAAGTTTGTTCTCTTCTTTCATTGATGACTCCCTGATCCTCCTCTATCAAGAGGAACATCTTTTTTCCTGGGTTTCACTTTCTGCTCTTTTTGTTTAGATCAAGTCAGCTTGATCTCTGCTTACATTTGTTCCATTCTTGCTTTTAAAATCACTTGCTAACATCTTGATATCCCACTCGCACCTTTGAGTTTTTTTTTTTTTTTCTCTCGAGACAAGGTCTGTCTATATAGCCCAGGCTAGACTGGACCTCAGTTAGGCCAGGGTAGTCTTAAACTGGGGCTCCCCACAACCCCACAGAATACCACAATTATAATTGTGTGTCCACATACCCAGCTAGTTTGTTTCCTCTTGAGTTGAAACTGTTGGTTGGGCTTTTCCCCCTATACTTAGCCCACCGATGGCAGTTCCACTCCCTACAGCATATGCTTTTACCACACAGTTGTCTCTGATTCCATTCTGGAGTGCAGCAGTGTAGTGCTTCAGTACACAATGTTCCACCTCCCCTTTATCTTTTTGATCACCAGCTAGAATCTTACTCGTTCTTTGACACAAGCCAGCCTCCAAACTGTTCCTATTCCGTGTTGACTCTGTCTTAACGCAGGTTGGATCACAAGGCTATTTGTTCTATGACAGCTTTCTCTAGGCCCCAGAATGCTTTTGCCACTGAGAAATTAAAAGAGTTACTGTCTTCAGAGGCTGGGGAGTTCCGTGAGCTTTGTGGAGCACTATGGGAACCACCTATTTGGATTTGAAGCTATATAGTTCTATAGCTTCCACCCCATTTCTAGCATGACTTGTTTACATTTGTGCACCCTTCTATCTCCCCTTATACATTGTAGTTTCTCTTTGGGCAAGGATGTAGCTCTTCCTTAGCTCAGAATCCCCAGTGTCCGGTCTAGAACTTGGAACAGAATAAATGCTTTACACTTGGGGGCTGAGTCTGAGACAATGTCTGGAGGTGGGCCAGGACATGGCCTCTGATGAGCTCTGACACACTGGTGGCAGAGCTTCTCAGCTGGGATGCCTATCCTTGTTCCTTGTTGAGAGGGAACCTAGCAATGTCTGGACACAGCTTTGCCACAATGTGGGATAGAGTCGGGGTACAAAGGGTGTGGGGGGTAATGCTAATAACATGTAATGGGTAGAGTCAGAAGCAGCGGAAGTGTCTTGTCCCCAGTGATTTATACCCTTGGCAAGAAATGCTTTTCTCGGTGCCCCTTGATGTTGGGAGCCTATCCTCTAGCTATCTTTTCCTCTGCACATTCCATACTCAGGGGACCTGGAGAGATGGAAGAGGAACAGAAAAGGGCTGTTTCCTTTCGTTCTCCTCATTGCCTGTTTGGAGCTGCCTTGGGCTGTTCTTTACCCAGCCTTCCTAGGCGCAGGTATCTCTGTAGTTTATGTACCTACAAGTGAAGGTTCCAGGTAGTATGAAGGCCCAGTAGAACAGTGGGACCTGCAAGAGAGGACATGAGAGTCTCCACACGCGACTGTGTCCCAAAGATATCAAAACATCCTTTGGTTGGAACATAGACGAAAGGGGCTGCCAGCCTGTTCTGTTTATGTGGAACAAGCCAATGGTTTCCCCTACATGCGTGGCTGATTTTGTTTTATCTTATGCAGCAATTATTCCTCTTTTTTTCCCCACAGACCAACTAAACTTACTTGCTTTTTATGATCTTTGTTTTGGCTTTTTTTGTTGTTGTTGTTTCTTATGTTGCTGCATAATATCAAAATATTTTCTTCAAAGACAATTTCCTTTAAAAATAAAATGTTATCAGGAGAGAGACTATGTTCACAGCTGGTAAAGGCATGATTATATAATCACCGTATGGGGAATTAAAAAGCAATTTCATAATGTAGCCCTAGCATCCAAAGGAAAAAAAAATCAAAGGGAACATTCCAGTTTTTTTTTTTTTTTAACTTTTAATCAAATGAAGTGTTTGAACTCTATTTGGGTTCTGTAAGTTTTTTTTTACTTTATTTTATTTTTTAATTTTTTTTGGTTTTTGGCAGCTTTCTGTATATGCATGTTTTACTTGGTAAGGCTTTTAAAGAGGTTATCTTAGCATGCCTCAGGGCTTCCTGAGGGTGTGGGTTGCCTTCTAACTCCATATAACACAGTCTTGCCAGGAGTGATACTAACCTTTTAGGTATAAACTTAACATGCAACTCTTTCTTTTTTAATGACAGTCTCTATGACATGCAACTCTTTCTTTTTTTAATGACAGTCTCTATGGTCACTGTCTTTCTCATTTATCATAAATCTAAATGGAAACAGCCCATGTTAAAGCCAGAGGGATGTGGACTCCGGGCCTGCACAACTTAACCAAAACCAAAGCAGGGTAGCTTCCTTCAGCTCTTCCCAGGTCCTTCTCAGGGTAGCTTCCTTCAGCTCTTCCCAGGTCCTTCCCACGTGCCCAGCCACAAGGGCCACGCCTTCTTCCTCCCTCTTTACAAAACAAACAGGAGGAAAAGAAAAAGAAACAGGCAAATAAAACAACAACAACAACAACAACACAACAACCAAATCACCAGAATTAAACAAAACAAACAAAAAAAGCCCAAAGAAAAAGCATGAAACACACACACACCACACACACACACACACACACACACACACACATACACCCATAAAAGACCCCACAAAACTGGAAACCATAGTATGTAATCAAAAGACTCATAAGGATAAAAAAAAAAAAATTACCAAAGCAAACCAGAGACAGAACATCTCCAAAAATACCACCGAGTTCATTTTGTGCTGGCTGTTTACTGCTGCACGTAGGGACTGCCCTTAAGTGTGGTCTGTATACCTGTGAGTCTACATTGAAGAAAACTATTTTTTCTTTGTGAGTGGCCTGCCAATTGAAATAGCTTGTAGGTTAGAAATGGGAGTACATGTCCACTTTCCTTCTCAGTGCTGAGACCCATCTGGCTAGGACTCACACAGGAACTTATGCAGACCATGCGGCCACAGTCACTGTGGGTTCGGTCCTGTTGTGTCCAGAAGGCACTGTTTCTTTGGTGTTGTTATTCATCCTCACGGGCTCTTAATAATCTTTCTTCTTTTCCTCTTCTACATAGTTCACTAGGCCCGGAGGGGCAGGGTTTGATGAAGACATTCCATTTAGGACTGAGTGTCCCATTTAGGATTCTTTGCAAATTGTCTATCTGGTTATTTCTGTGTTTGTTCCCATTTACAGCAGGAGGAAGCATCTCTGATGAGGGCTGGCTGAGACCCAATCTATGGTTAGAGCAGAATGTCATAGGAGTTATTTTATAGCTATATTCCTCTAGAAGAATGATAGATCTTCCTCAAGATCCAGCTATACCATTCTTTGGCATAATCGCAAAGGATGTTTCATCCTATATGGAGACATTTGCTCAAGCATGCTCACTGCTGCTCTGTTCATAATAGCCAGACATTCGAAACAATCTAGAGGTCCATCAACAGATAAATGGATAATGAAAATGTGGTAGATTTATACAATGGTATATTACTCAGATGTTGAGAAAAAAAAAACCTACACAAATTCACAGGTAAATGAATGGAACTAGAAAAACAAAACAAAACAAAACAAAACAAAACAAAACAAAACAAAAGCATCCTGAATAAGTTAACCTAGACCCCAAAAGATAAATATGGTATGTATGCTTTTATATGTGGATGTGAACTTCTATGCCTTTGATTTGGTCTTCTTCTGGGTCCGTGATTAATCTAGTCTCAGGTTCTTGGCCACTTGAGCAGTATCAGGCATGGGCTCCATCATTTGGACTGGGCCTTAAATCAAAGCAGATAGTGGTTGGTTACTTCTACAATGACTGGACCACTACTGTACCAGTGTATTGTGTAGTCAGGTCACCACGGTAGATCAAAGAATTCCTGGCTGGGTTAGTGTTTTCTTCTTTAGGAGCATGCAAAGTACCTTCTAGTACCCTGACTACTAGTCCGTAGGGGTCAATTTTCAAGTCAGGCACAAGCTCAATATCTCCCAGTTCAGGGAGATATATAAATGATGTCTTCACAATTAGAGCCTTATCCTCAGTATATGGAGAGGAACCAATAGCCTTGGCAACCATCTGAGTTGTTTGGGAGTTTCCATAGAACCCTTTTGGCTAACAACTTAGTTTGATTTAACTTATTCCTGGCATTGGAGGCTTCACCTGTTGGTAAGAGATATCTGTTGGGGCTTTGTCTCTGTGTTACCATTATTTGGTGATTTCAGTTAGAATTCTTCCATCTATTTATCTATGTATCTATGTATGTATCTATGTATCTATGAAATATATATTCTTAAATATTACACACAGACACACACACACACACACACACACACACACACACACACACACACATGGAGCTTCTATTGTAGTAGGTTTCATAGGACCCCTCAAATGGCCCTTAGTTTTAGCTGTCCCTCCCCATATTCCATTCCTCATTTACCTCTCCCCTTCTCTCTGTTTAATCCTCCTATTCCAGTCTCCCTCCCTTTCCCCAGCTCTTGTATCAGTTGAGCATGAGCTGAGGCAGTCTGATTCACAAAGCTGTTTTAAATTGTGAAAGCATAAAAAAATCAGACTTTATAAAATTATGTTTTATTGTTTGCCTAACTCTGATTCAGAGTACTTTAATATATTAGGTATATATTTAATTATGTACAGTAAAATAACCAAAACTGTAATCCTAATATTATATCTTGAGCTTTTCTAACAAACAGACACCATCTTTGGAGTTGAGAAGCCCCACTTCAGTAACCCATTTAAGTCAATTTGTATCAGGCAGTATTTGGAGTAATTTGAGATGTTTTTCCAAAGCACTCTTATCTGTATATTATTTTCTGTAAAGTTTGAGTCTTGTTTAAATACTCATAGGCAATTTTTGTACTTATGTAAATTTACACTGAATATTTTATAATCACTGTACTCCTATTGGTTAACTTAGAGCAGGCTTCTTTTTAATCTTTCATGGAAGTAGTCTATTATACTGATTATGTGATTTGGGCCATAGGTACAGCAATGAAAATCAGCAACCTTGTATCCATCTACACACAGCCTTACAGCAACCTTGTATCTATCTATGCACAGCTTTACAACAATCTTGTATCTATCCAGAACACACAACCTTACAACAACCTTGTATCCATCCACACACAGCTTTATAGCAACCTTGTATCCACCCACACACAGAGCCTTATAGCAATCTTGTATCCACCCACACACAGAGCCTTATAGCAATCTTGTATCTGTATACACACACACACACACACACACACACACACACACACACACACACTGCCTTATAGCAACCTTGTATCCATCCATACACAGCCTCATGGGCACATAGAATTTTGGAAGATGAAATCAAGACATTATTCAACAAACAAAACACTCTCATTCTAAATGAGAAAGAAAAAAGAAGGAACACAAAGAAAAGGTCAAGTGAGCAACTGTCTTTTTGTTTTGTCTTATGAGCATCTGCTCAGCATCTGATCAGGAAGAAATGTCATATCTGAGACTGATCCTTATCTCTTAATCATCTCCTTTGTTTCTTTGGGCTTCCCTCTTATTTTATTGTAAGTGGCCTAGGGCTTTGATCTTGTGATCAGCTCTGGCTCACAGCACAGGTCTTTGCTTTAGTCTGACACTTAGAAGGACATGGGTATCCCCCCAAAATCTAAGAAGACAAGAGCTTGCTTCTTCTGTGGTGAGGATGGGGGTTAATGGGGTAACTTCAGAATGTATTGTCTCCCGTTACATGATGGGAGACAGAAAAGTCACATGGGTATTTTGGCATTAAGAAAGTGCACCCATGAGAACAAGTTTGATATACAGTATCTATCTGTTTTTCGTTTCACTTGCAGAACTGTCTTGAACTTAAATATTTAAATTTCTCTTTCTGTATCATTTCTGATACTAAATGTTTAGAATAATCTTTCAGATTCCAAATCATTTATCTGATAAAAAATATACTGAAAATAGTTTTGTTTTGTTTGTTGTTTTGCAGCTGTACAGTAAATGTAAAAGTGATTGGCAAACTGAACCAAAACCCACACAGGTGTCTTTTAGCCTAAATAGTACTTAGAAAGGCAAACAAACAAACTAACCCCAGAGAACAACCAGAAATTCTAAATGTTTTCTTTGCAAATAACATTTTATATTTTCTGATTATTTAAACCTTTTTTTTAAGAAGAAAAAAAAAAGAGTATAATATACATAGTGAATTATCTCCACACTATGAAAGAACATATAAACCAGTCACTGACTGGAGCACTGGTTCTCAACTTGTGGGTCCTGACCCCCCCATGGAAAACATACATATTTATATTACAATTTATAACAGTAGCAAAGTCACAGTTATAAAGTAGCAATGAAAATAATTTTATGGTTGGGGGTGGTGGTCACCACAGCATGAGTAAACTGTATTAAAGGGCTGTAGCACTAGGAAGGTTGGGAAGCAGTAGTTGGAAGAACATGCCCATGTGGTGGATGTTAATACGATACAGTGCCATGTATATTAACCTTAAAGTTAAGGGTGTCATAAATAAAGCTCATTGGCACTCAGATGACTCTGAAGTTTCATGAGAGGTACTCTAGAGGTTTTCCTTTTCAATGAAGGTCTGGCCACACATTCATCATAAGCATGTAAGCAGTAGCTTTTAGCAAACACTTTGTTACTGTGTATCTTTAAGTAAAAGAATGTTCATGGGCATGCCAGACAGAGCCCGGTAACTACACTAATGACCAGTTTATCATTCGAAGTGACACCAGTACCTTTATGCTTTGCAAACTAAAAGCAGCATAGTTACTCAATCCATATGCTTGGTAAATAAGTTATTGGGGGGGGGGCACAAGAAGCCCTCTGTTTATTCCTAGCCAACATTTCCTTCTTCTTTATTAAAAGATTTTACTCAATTTGAGAAAGTGTAGTTGAAAGACTCAGCTCAGAAAATCCAACTAGTGACACAGCCAGTTTCAGCCCTTGGCCCAGACATTCCCACGGGCTCCTTTCCGTTCTGAGCACCAAAGACTTGTGGTTATGTTCTTCTTTATATTTTTCACAAGTAGTTGGATTCCTTTTTTTAAAACTGGGACTCATGACCAGCTACCAAACAAGCCCTGAACATTATCCAGTAGGTTCATAACCCGAATTCAAGTTGTAGGTAATGTTTGTAATTCTAAACATGCCAGCATTTGTCATTGTGAATTATGTTTCCTTTAGGGAATTCCTTTACCAAAGAGAGGCAGTCATTTTTGACACTAATCAGACGCCTCTGTGCTGACCCTCTTCCAAATGGGGCCAGCTTTCTAGGTTATTAGTATTTAAAAAGAAATAACCACTCAGTGTAGCGTTTCAGTAAATAATGACCTATGAGACCTGTTAGACATATTCTCCGATGCTTGCCACCGGCAGCAGTGATTAGCTTGGGAAACATTACAGGGCTTTGCTCAAGTCAGCTGAGCAGTGGCTTGGTCTTCTTCATTCACAGGTTTTTTTCCCCACTTAATCCTGTGGCTTTGATTTTTTTTTTCTTGTTAGTTCCTATATATAAAGATTAGAAACCGCTTCTGGCTATGTGGAATTACATGCTTTTAGATGAAATCCAACCCATTGTAAAAGGCTTTGTTCAGAGCCACACTCCTTGTTGAATTTGGATGACTGGGAGAGAGACAGTAATGAACTGGGAACAGAAATTGTGTTGCTCAGTTTTAAAAAAAAAAAACAAAACTGTGGCAATGATTTTGGGAAAGACTAGGCAAATCCAACACCGGTGGGTTTATTTAAGTCTTTTAAGGAAAAAGAGGAAATACCGGGAGATAATTAAAAGTGCAGCCCTGCTTTTGCCTCTGGAATGCTTTTGACTGCGGCCTTTACATAGGTTATACCATTATGAAGGTGGGGGATTTCAGAAGAATTTCTGGCATCTAACAAAATGATGGTTTTGTAATGATTCTTAATACACTCCTTTATGTAACTTGTTTAAAATAAATCTTTAGTAGTGAAAAGGTGAAATTATTTAGATCTCGTGAGGAATTGGACATTGATTTCTTCCTATTTCTTTTTTAAAAAATGTAACTGGTTATATTTTTGGAGAATTTCTGAAAACTTGTTACTTTCTCCCAAATGGTAAATCACCTGGTGATGTATGGACCAAGAGGGGCTCTGAGACAGAAGGGCAGACACAGGAGTGGGGGATGTATTTGTAAGTCAGTCACAGAGGGAACTACTAAGCATAACATTTGTTCAGAGTGGGGCGGAAATGCATGCTCCTTGTGGCTCACATCTGTGGACAAGAACTCCAGACTCTGCTGAAGGGTCCCACGGATCCACCTTTGTGTCTCTTTCAACTCTTGGAAAAAGCAAAACATCCACAAAGACCCCGTTATTGTTCTTTGGAGTCGTCTATGCCTGGCATATCATCTTCTAGATGTATTTAGCAGATTTTTGTTTTGGTTTGTGTAAATGAGTTTCATCTCAAAGTAGCCATGACACTCCTGTGCCTAACTCCACTCTTAATGGATAACCCTTACTCCCGCACTTCCTCCTTTCCCAGTCTGAAGCCTTCAAGCACTTGCTGTTCTTCTGTGTTTAACATTAGCAGTGGACGGTTCTCAGGAGTCATTCAAAGATGGGAAATGAGTTTTTTTTTTCTTTTTAATTGACTTGGCTGGGAGGTGTTCATATAGAAGGGATGCTGGGAAAAGAAAATGAGCAGACATTCTAGGGAAGTGAGGTAATTGTACTGAGCAGGAGGTGGTTCCGGAAGTTTCCGCTATGATTGAACTTCAGTGTTACCAAACCTGAATCTCCCAGATTTGGGCTCATTGCTATATGATAGAAAGAGCTTTGTGAACACTTAGTCTTTTCCCTATATGGACTCCTCCAATCTCCAATGAGTGTACTGACTGACTACTTGTGTTTTTAGAAAACTCTAACTGAAAAAAAGGACCCCTCCTCCTCCCAAAAAAGATGATGGCTTTATTGAGCTAAAACCCAGATGACTCAGTGAGATCTCTGTTAAAGAGAAAGCAGGAAACACTGGACTAAAGAGGGAGAGTTTCATATGAAATGAACTCTTAATACTTGGCAAGGAAGAAAACCATCAGCATGGAAGCTGGTAGCAGCAGGGCGAGTACAGATGAGGGAGCTGTGGGAAGAGAGACTGGTCAGTGTACAGTCAGCCACTGCTCACACACAGCGTATGCTTGCTGAGTGGAATGAAGTATCCTGTAAGCTGCAGTTGCCAAGTCTTGGGCTGGTTCCTTTTAATGTCATTTGTATTAGGCTTGAAAATTTGCTTTGAAATCACAGGAAGAAAGACTCTATATAAACGAACTGGCTATTGTTTTCACTAATATTGTTATGCCACTCTCAGTCCCCAGACAACAATTGAACCGAAGCAAGTATCTGTCAATGGAGCCCAAGGTCAAGTAAGGTCATTTTTGACTATAGCCAGACTTTATGTAAACTCCTGGAATGGAAGCAAAGAACTCTAATAGTTTTTGAATGTACACACTTCATAAAAACACATTTTGGAGTGAGAGAATGCACAGAGAGAACATTATTCTTTTTCTTCAAAGGGATATGTTACTCCCAGACTCATATCCTTTTATTTATTTATTTATTTTTTCTTGGAGAATGAGTGACTTATTCTTAGGTAGACAGGATTTCTCTCTGTCTGCTGGCTAATGCTGAATCTCAGATGTGGCAACAGATTCTAGGTGGGTTTTTATTCTGAATTCTGATGCTGTTAGGGGCAAATGAGGGCTCATAACTGTTCAGTTCTATGAGGTTATGTGAGGATGGATGCAAGCTTTTAGCTCTTGTACTTAAGACTTCACAGTGAGAAGAGGAAGTACTCCGCACGCCACCAGATGTGTGCCTTCCTCATCACAATATGCCACAAGGCCTTCATGTTTTTCATCTATTTCTTTTTCTTTTTTCTTTTTTTCTTTTCTTTTCTTTTCTTTTCTTTTCTTTTCTTTTCTTTTCTTTTCTTTTCTTTCTTTCTTTCTTTTTTTTTTTTTTTGAGACAGGGTTTCTCTGTGTAGCCCTGGCTGTCCTGGAACTCACTCTGTAGACCAGGCTAGCCTCGAACTCAGAAATCCGCCTGCCTCTGCCTCCCGAGTGCTGGGATTAAAGGTGTGTGCCACCACGCCCGGCTCATCTATTTCTATTTAAGGATTTACCCATTGTTGTTGCAGTTCAAGCTGAGGCCATGCCGACATGAAGCTTGAAATTCCTGGTGTTCCTGCATTTTGTAATAAAACAGTTATCAATTAACAAATTAGAATTCTCACACTTGGATATACCATATTGAGACGCTAAAGAGAGCTTGATAATAAAGAGGAAGAGAAGGAAAAAGAAAAAAATAAACGAGAAAGAGAAGAGAAGAAAAGTCAAGAAGAGAAATCATACAGTATAAACTTGTAAACAGCAAATCCCAAATTTGGGGACAATGACAATGGAGGTCAGCCCAGGTCCACAAATTCTACAAGGTCCACAGCGCCACTGGCAAATGTGCTTCTTTGCAGGATATATGTTTAGTAGAGGACATAGAAAGTAGCTGTGATGAGAGCCAACTTTACCCAGACTTAATGGTGTGATGTTCAGATCTATCTGTTCAGCCACAGGCAAACTGCAAAGAAGATTGCCTGCCAAGCATCTTACAGAGGCTACTGGGTATAGGCTCAGTATCCTTTCCTTGATGAGGTCACTCCACTGTGATGGCCCTTTCCATCAATAACTTAGGGCAGCAAAACACTTGCCCTTGCCCAGCAGAAAGGACCACATAAGATGAGAGAGGGTCTTCTCCTGCCTGTGCACATGTACTTCTGAATGTTGGTCTTTTCTCAAGAAGGGGTAGTTCTGACATAGAAAGCCACACAAATGAATATGAGCACTAATTGATACAAATACTGTTCAAGGAGACTCATCCAATACTTTTTAAGACAGGCAGGTAATATTAAGTAAGCAGAGTGGTCAGAATGGGCTGATAGCAAGAGGCTTCTCTCAGGATTATCACAGAGAGAGGGAGACTCAAACATATGCGCACACACTCATGCACACGCATACACACACACATGCACCGGTCCACATCTATATCTCTCAAGCTTCTGGTCTTACAAGAGAAGTCAGAAATTTGAGATCTTTATGTAAAATCTTTTTACCAATACAATTAATTTTTCTTTTTAGAACATTCTGAGGACCACACAAACATATCTGTGGTATGGACTACAGTCATTTATGGTTTGTAGCTTTAGTGTGACTAAACACACAAGGCCTATATTGCTATGAGGGAAACGAATTATATTATTTTCAGTCCATATTCATCAACTCTTTTTGGCTTAGATCATTTGGATAGAGAATGTTAGTTGCTGTGTGAACTTAAATGCAGTATTAGGGATTTGGTTTTTTCTGTCTGATGTAGCTTTCTTAGAGCAGGTTCTTGGGGTTCCTGCCTTTGTTTCAAGTCCTAGAATATCCTCGGGGTTACTCCTTGTGCTTAATTCATCTGAATTCTAGGACAAGTGTTTGTGCCTTGTGACCGATATGAGTACCAACTAGAGCCTGGACAGAAGGCAGCAGCAGTTACCAGACATTTGGGGTTGGTGCTCCCATTGGGTGCAAATATGTTTGATGACGTTTTTGAGATTGCTAGAGAACTGGGAGCCAGTACCACTCTGGGAAGAAGAGGAGGAGGAGGAGGAGGAAGAAGAGAAGGAGGAGGAGGAAGAGCAGCAGCAGCAGCAACAACAACAACAACAACTACTACTACTACTTTAAAAACCAAAGCCAGACTTTGTACCTCCTCCAATGCAGAGCTAATTGCTAGGGTGTGACCTGCAGAGACCATCTGTGGCCTTCGGTATTTCAGAAGTTCCAAAAGGAAGCAATGGCTCTGGCTGCCATCATAGGCTGAGCTGGTCAGCAGGAAACTTGACTTGCCAGGAAAATAAGGGAGGGAAAGAGAAAGACTTTTTTTTTCCCCTAAGTTATCCAGATGCTTCAGAACCCAGAGCTGATTGGCTGATTGACTGATTGACTGATGAGAATGAGTCTGTCTTTCCTAGTCTGTATTACATATGATAGGCTACATAATGGTGTAACCAACAGTCCCCTTGCCACAATTTCAGTGGGTTAGCACAATCACAGCTTATTTTGCGCTTAGGTGAAGTCAGCTGGGTGCACAGGAGGTGTTTTCTACTGAATTTCCCTCATCCCTGGGGGATTCCACTGCTCCCTAGGGTCTCCTTGAGGCCGTCAACTATGGATGCAAGGAGAACTGATTGGCGTGTTTCAGAGCTGGCCCAGAAGTAGAAGTCATTGTGTCTGCCACAGTTATCCAGAACTTACTCCCAGGGGAAGCTGTGTGTCTTCCCACTTACCCTGAAGGAGGAGACAGTTGGTCTCAACACCACCACCTGTCCATCTTCTGAGTAGAGAATAGAAAGCTATGCCAATATGGCCCTCTCTCCTTTCTTCTACCCTTCTTTCTTCTTTCTTCCATTGAATCTTTTGTATCTGTCATGCTGGATAGCCCAAAGCAAGAAGAAGGCCAACTGACAACCAGCGTGGCATGTGTGTGTGTGTGCATGTGTGTGTGTTCTTCAAATATTAGGGAAGGAAGAAGTTGGGGTCTCACTCAGTTTGGCGCTCACAGGCTTATTGGTAATTCTTGTTGTTAATTTCTCATTCCTGTGGTGAGCTGCTTCCAAAGACCCGTCTTCCTCCTTTCTTAATCACAACTCAGTAATATACACACTGATAGAAGATGTGTGAACGGCATTCCAGTTCAACATGTACATATGGTGAACCACTGACTGGAACAAGTAATTCAATTCAGTGATTTGTTGGGCTCTTCCAAGTGGAAGAGCTAATGATGCCAAGATAAGTCATTTTCTTTACCCTAGTGAGGAGTTGGGGTTAATGGAGCCAAGACTTTAATTCCCATAGTTCATAGGGAGAAGCTAAGACACAGAACAAGTAAGAGATTTGCCCAAGTTCCTAACACTCTAAATCATCAAATTCCACAGCCTTACCAGCTAGAAGCAAGTGATCTGGAATCAGATGAAAATTTGCATTTAGCTCCTTCACATTATTTGTGAAAACTATACTCACGCTTCATGTATTTTAGATATGTATTGTAAAAGATTTGTTCATTTTTAATTTATGTGTATGAGTGTTTTGTTTGCCTGTGTGAATGCGTACCACATTTATGCCTGGCACCCATGGAGGTCAGGAAAGGGTTCTGGATCCTCTGAACTTTACTTAACAGGCAGTTGTGAGCTGCCATGTGGGTTCTGGGACCCTCGGTCCTCTGCAAGAGCAACAAGTACTCTTAACCTCTGAGACATCTCTCTAGGGATATATTTTAAACCACTGCCACCAAAATAAAAGACCCTTAGCTTCAAATCAGACTGATTGGGGCATATATTTAAAAGGCTCTCTAAATCAAAAAACAAAGTTTTCATGTTATCAGGTTAGCTTGCAAACATGACTCCTGGTGACAGACCATGTGTTCCATGAAACAGGCCTAAACAACATGTCTAATTATGAATTCAATGCACAAAACAACCATAAGAGACTGTTTCTAATACCAATGGCTGATTAGGGAGGCATTGATGTACTCCCCAAGTCAGGTAAAAGATGTCTAAGGCATCACACACGCAGTTATTATGTAATAAAGATGGACTGTCAACTGGGCTTAAAGTGACATTTTGGTAGGGTTTATCGACCAGATGCATGAATCTGAGATCAGCACATTTTGCTTTGAAGTTTACTCTTGATCCAGATCTTCAGTAAGAAGGTAGTTTCCAAATCACTGGTCTGTGAATACTGCTTGTGATTAATTACCCTTTTATAATCTTAGGAATTCTGTTCTCTGCTCTATTTTGAATAACTCAGACTCCATGGGGAGTTGTATTTTGGCTGGTATATTTGGGACTGCTAATAAACACCCACTTCCTGTTTTTCTTACTACTGTGTCTAGCAAATTGTAAAATTACTTGTATTGCCTTTCCGTTTCTTGTGTGTTTAACAAGCCTTGATTTATGTTGTGGAATTATCTGCATCAAAGAATCCTTGCCAACAAAGTTCTCATAGCTTCACAATGTGAGATACTGTATCTTTTTCTTGCAGTACAAACTTGAAAGATGATAGGAAAAATACTTCTATTTCATCAGTACAGAGGACTTGGAATTTTAGTATTTTGAGCTTTCAAAAACTCTTGAGAAGTTTATTTTTCACATGTTTTAAAAGTCATTAATTTTATTCTTTTAACAAGACATATTGCAAGGCAGACAGAAAAGAACAGTCTGTTGTAAGTATAAGTCCAAGCTCAAGTCTAAGTGTTGGGTTTAACCAGAATAATGACAACTATTATTGTTATTCCTGCCAGGTTTTTAGTTTGCAAAAATTTCTAGCTTTTGTTGTTGTTGTTGTTTTAAGTTTTGGTTTTGTTGCTAACTTGTGGCTAGCTGGCCTGGTGGGTGTCCAGCTCCTGTGGTATATAGGCTGCAGGTTTATGTCCAAGCTGAAGAAGTTGCTAGTGTAGGAGGTCAGATGTTTCCCTATGGGAAGAGGCACCCCAGGGACAGGGTGTAGGTGTGTGGACGTATGGAGTGGGGTAGGTAGGTAGGGTGGGGGTTGGGAGGATAGGGGGTGGGAGGGTGGGGAAGAGGGGTTTGTGCTTCAACACCAGCCCTGAGAGGAGAGGACTCTCCTTTGCCATCTGAGGCAGTTACTGAGGGAACATTCAACAGATACTCCTTGTCTTGGGCATATATAATGGGATTAACGATTAATGAGTTTTGGGGCTCTGGAATTACCATTTCTGTACTCACCCACCAGATAGCTATACTTCATTTCCCCAGGGACCTGACTAGGAATAGAAGGGTTGAAGGTGGTCTGGGATGGCACATAGGCACAGTCTATGAATTTGGCGCTGGATTGATTATTCTGCCCTTAGACCTAAGCAGTCAGGTTTCTGCTTTTAGTGCATACTCCTTTTGCCTGTGGAGTTAGATTTCTCCAGAGGAACAGAACCAGGTGGACACTGTTCCTTAACTGATGATGGCACTGTGTCCCTGTAAACCCATTCTGAATTGAAAATATTCTAAGTTAAAAATGCATTTAATATCCCTACCTAATCTCCTCAGAGAGCACGGACGGTAGCATACCCTAGAGCAGTGGTTCTCAACCTTTCCAATGCTGTGACCTTTTAGCACAGTTCCTCATGTTCTGACCCTCAACCATAAGATTATTCTCACTGCTATTTCATAACTGTAATTTTTCTACTATTATGAATTGTACTGTGAATATATGATATGCAGGATATCTGATATACAACCCCTGTGAAAGTGCCAGTCAACCCTTAAAGGAGTTGTGACTGCCCTCCCTGCCCCAGGTTTGGGCTAGAGTAACTTAAATATACTCAGGACATACCAGAGTATTTGGGGCAAAATAACCGAACATAGAGTGTACTTTATGTATATATTTCATATATCTAATAAAGTATTGAATATCATGTGTTGACTATATCACACTGTATTGTTTTCCTCTTATAATTAGGTTGAGAGCTGAAGCTCTGTGGTACTGCCCAGTATTAGGATAGAACACCATGCCCCCTACCCCGAGCCCCTGTCTTAGAAAATAGATGAAAATTTAACATTGATGTGTAGTTTCTGGTAAATACACAACTCTGTGTGATTGATATGTGTGGAAGTTGTAAATTGAACAAGTAAGTCAGGGGAGTGTGTGTGTGTGTGTGTGTTCCTTGGGAGGGCCTCTTTCTTCATCAGTGCTCCAGAGGGTTGTATGGAGATTTGAATAATTAATAAGAAATAATAAATAAGTAATAAACGAGTGTTGCTACACATGCATCCAAGGCCCTTGTATATACGGGGGAGCCAGGCATGAAAACAGTATGTAACTGAGACTCAACATCTTCATTTACTGTGTTGACCATGTTAGGGGCAAGTCTTACCACTTACCTTAGTATTGTTTTATTTTTTTATTGAAAATACTGTTTATACAATATATTCTGATTTGAGTTTCCTATCCCTTATTTCCTCCCAGATCCTCCCCACTTTTCCACCTATCCAATTCTATGCCTTCTTTTTCTCTTTAGAAAACAAACAGGCATGTATAAATATTCAAACCAGAATAAAACAAACCAACCAACCAACAAAAAAAAAAAAAGGAAGAACTATCCTGAGAAACACATACACACATCACACATTGAAACACACATGCCTGCACAAAAATCCCATAAAAAACAGAAAGTCAGAAACCATAGTATGATCACGTGGTTTTTTGGTTTTTTCTTTTGATCTGTTTATACTTCTCTATTTGCATATGTTGAACCATCCCTACATCTCTGGAAAAGCCTACTTTATTATGGTGGAAGATCCTCTTGATGTATTCTTGGATTTGGTTTGCAAGTATTTTACTGAGAGATTTTGTGTCTGTGTTCATAAGGGAAATTGATCTGTAATTTTCTTTTTCTGTTGGGTCTTTGTGTGGTTTAAGTATCAGTAAATATGGCCACATAAAGAGAATTAGGCAACATTTCTCTGTTTCTACTTTAAAAAAAAATAATTTGATGAGTATTAGCACTAATTCTTCTTTGAAGGCCTGCTAGAATTTTGCTTAAATCCATCCGGTACAGGCATATTTTGTTTAGAGGCCTTTTAATTACTGCTTATGTTTCACCAGGGTGATATGTCTGTTTAATGTCTTTATGATTCTCTGGATGGCTCCAGTGTATGTTGTGATGTCCCCCCTTTTGTCCCTAATTATATTAGTTTGGAGGGCTTCTGCAGGCCAGTGGATGACAGGGAAGAACAGGGGCGGGCCAGAAGAAAGGCTGAGAAGGGTTTCAGGAAAGAGCAAAGACATCCTGTTTACACCTAAAAGTCCACTGGGAGTTTGAGGTGAGGTGGGCAGGAGGGTTCCCACAAGAGTGTTGCTGAAAGGCAAATAATTATCTGGAGGGACAAGGATGAAAACATTAGGGATATCCTGAGTCTGAACCGAGGCTTGGAGTCTCCAGTGAATGAGGCTGAGGTGGGAGGAGGGGCAGTGCATTGTTACTAGGCTGAGGGTAGAAGTGGAAGACTGGAAGGCTAGTGTGACTCACCTAGCTGAGCCCCTGCCAGGTGTGGCCTCTCGATGTCCCATATTGAAAATGTTTCTAGTTATCAGGGGAGGATAGGAACCAGTGGGCATAAGGCGGGCTGGAGAGGGTCCACAGGAAAGAGAAATGGTGTGTCTACCTCAATGTTTGGTGGAATCCCCCAGAAGTAGAGGTAGGTTGGAAGAGTGCCCTTCAAGCACTCAACATTAATCTGATATGCCTTTGCAGGAGCCTAGGACCATGTTAACCCCCTTTAAGGAGATCTTATTCTTTTGTCTTTACATGGATGCAAGCTATGTTGATACGGGTGGTCATCAAAATTTTTTAAAAATTCAAGTAGCAGTGGAGCTCATTATTGTTTTAATTTGCATATTCCTTTTTAGCATAGTATACTCTCTCTCTCTCTCTCTCTCTCTCTCTCACACACACACACACACACACACACACAAAGCTATAAGGGATCCATACCTAGGATTCCTAGAGTAGGAACATATGTACAAAAAATAGGTATCAAACAAATGACAAGACACCCAGAC
This sequence comes from Mus minutoides, assembly GCA_902729485.2. Taxonomy (NCBI): domain Eukaryota; kingdom Metazoa; phylum Chordata; class Mammalia; order Rodentia; family Muridae; genus Mus; species Mus minutoides. The sequence goes on from CACVCL010027209.1 coordinate 118,679, forward strand.
CAAAGGAACACCTATATCCAATGCAAGATTAATATCTGTAATATCTAAAACAAGACAGACCTATAGGAAAATGGACAAGTGTTACAAACAGGTGACTCACAAAAGACAAAGTCTCATATACCCAGAGCTCAGCACACATTCCCTAGTTATTAAGTAAGTTTAAGTGCCACAGAAGGTCTTTGTAGATGTCATGACTTCTCTGGCTTCCCTAGACCACTGTCCTTGAGAAGAATATTTGAATTTGGGAGGTTTACTGGGGGGAATTTCACGGGGAATGAGAAAAGCAAGACCACGTAGAATGTGGGTAACCCTGGGATGCTGGGGGTGGGATGGCCTGCTGGAAGTCTCATCAACTGAGACAAGGAACTAGGCCCTTAGATTCTTGCATCTACAACTTACTGGTCTTAAGAAAAGGAAGTAGCCTTGGCAGGGCAGACCTGTTTGGCTAGGAGGACAGGCCAAGGAACCAGCTGTGAGCCATCAGTAGCCTAACTCCTGGCAGCTGTGGCTGCAGCAGGTGCTGGGTGGGGACACATGAAGCCTCTACTCCGTGCAACACCAAGGTCCAGCGAGTTGACCAAAACACTGTGATTAAGAACACTGGTGTTGACATCTAGTTGCCTCAGATTTAACACAATTCCACCACTTATCTGGCAACTGACGTAACTGTTCTGAGTCTTAGTCACACTGTTATTTCAACAAGGGTCTGCTGCGTGAGCAGGGATACCTGCCTGGAGGTGCTCATGGAGTTAGAGGAATTGAGAGGAGCTTAATTCGCTCGTCTCAACTAGAATATGCCATAGCTGTTGAATAAACCATTCCTTGGACTCATAGGGTCAGCCCTCTCCAGCCTTCCATACCTCACAGCCAACCGTTATATTTACTTCCTGTTTCTTTATGACTTAATTTCTACAGCATATAGGTCTCAGTCAAGACAAAGAACGCAAGTGCTTTGCTTTACTAGGTGAGAGCAGCCTTTGATACTAGAAAATCTACCCCCCCCCCCACACCACCATGAATTTACCAGAATGAAATAAATTTTAGGGCTAGATAGGGCCAAATGGATTGTATACCTCAAAGATTACACAGGGTAATGGTTTACCCTTTCTACAAATAAAATTTTTAGTAGTGGCTCATTAGTCAAGGAAAAAAAAAAAGCTAAAATCCCCAAACAAAACCAACCAAACAAACAAAGCAGGCTAGATCTGATTGAAGTAGAGATGAGAAAACTGGAATGGACTTTCTCTAGCTGCTTCTTGAAGTTCATTTTTAAACATCACCATCCCTGATGGATCTCATAGGCTGTAGTTATCAAGCTGATCAATAAATCAGACAATCAACTTGTTGATCAGATAACAACAAGAATTCACTGATGCCCTGCTCACAAAGCACTGTGAAGATGAAGACAATGCCTGCCTTCCCTCCTTCCCCCTTTACCTCGACGGCTGCTCTTCTCAACCCTCTCAACGGGTTATGCCTCTTTCTCTCTCCGTGTCTCCCAGGACTCCATTTTTGGACCTCACTTCTTTCTACAGTCACGTATTTGAAGATTCTTTATAATCTCACGGTTTCAAATCCATTCCTGTGTTCTTCCCCGCTCCCTAACGCTATGGATCAAACCCAGGGGCTCGCTCATGCTATGCAATCCTCTCCCGTGACTCCCAACCCTACACTGACCCACTTGCTCCTGCTTTACAGGTTCTTTCCTCCAGGTTTCCCTGATTCCTAAGCTTCAGGCATTACTCCAAATGCTGAATACCCAACCAGGATTAGCTCATGTCAAGTTGGACGCTGGCCTTCTCCTGCAAAGTCTGCTCAGACTGATAGCATTGCATCCTTCTAGATTCAGACTCAAGTTCTACCCCTAGGCATGCACACCTAATCCATCTGGCATGCTCTGGGCTCTCCCATCAACATCTTGAATGAGGCCCCTTCTGTGAACTGGCCCACAGCATCGTCATTTCGTCGTTTCTCATTCCTATCATTGCGGTGGTGTTCCCTCTTAGTCAAGGTTGTAATATAAATGCCAAGGGAGAAGGTACTAGGGACTGCTCTGGCATAAGGTCTGCGGCTATTCTAGATAACCAGAACTTGTCTGTCTTTCCTCCTCTTGGTACTTTGAAATCTAATTCTGGTATATCTGTTTGTCAAGGTACTTACTAAGGTCTTTGGCTTATCCATTGGGTGACATGAAGGGTCACAGGAGGGATAAGGTCAGTGTGACAAGGTCTAAAGCTAGATTTGAACAAGGCTGCTTCTGTCCTGTGACTCACACTGCTTTTCCTACATGGTTTCTAATTAGAACCATAGTTTGGTACTCCCCCGGTTTTCTTTCCTTACTTTAATTTTTTAAAGTTTGTTTCTTTTGTGATTGGGTTACCTCACTCAGGATGACACCCTCCAGATCCATCCATTTGCCTAGGAATTTCATATATTCATTGTTTCTAACAGCTGAGTAGTACTCCATTGTGTAAATGTACCAAATTTTTTGTATCCATTCCTCTGTTGAGGGACATCTGGGTTCTTTCCAGCTTCTGGCTATTATGAATAAGGCTGCTNGCCAGGGCCATTAAGTGGGAGGGGGTGGGTAGGGGAGCAGGGCGGGGATGCGGGAGGGTAAGGGAAAATTTCTGGATAACATGTGAAATGTAAATGAAGAAAATATCTAATAAAGAGGAAAAAAAGTTTGTTTCTTTTATTTTTTATGTACTGAGTATTTTACCTACATGTTTGTAAGTGAAATATATATATATATATATATATATATATATATATATATATATATATATATATATATATTTACACACACACAAATATATACACACACGTGTGTGTGTGTGTGTGTGTGTGTGTGTGTGTTTTCTAGGAACTGAACCTAAGTCCTCTGCAAGAACAACTAGTGCCCCTAAGAGCTGAGCTACCTCTCCAGGATGCCCTTCCTTTAATTTTTAACAGCTCTTACCATTTTCAATTTTTTTATTAATTATATTAATTTCTGTTTTATACCACTTGAACGTAAACTTTGGACAGACTAGATATTATCCACTTTTTAAAAAAGTGGATGTGAGTGTATTCCACATGTGTGCAGTGCCCGTGGAGGCCAGAAGAGGGCGTTGGATCCCTTGGAGCTGGAGTTACAGGTAGTTGTGAGCCACCTGGTGTGGGTGCTGGGAACCCAAATGGGATCCCGCAGAATCGCAGGAAGCACTCTTAACTGCTGAAGCATATCTTCAGCATCCTCTAGCATGAATTTCCGGAGCTTAGAGTAGGATCTGTCACAGAGTTATTGGATACTTGAGAGAAGCACTGTCAGAGGGTAAATAGTGTTCTACTTGGGAGGCAGAGGCAGGCAAATTTCTGAGTTTGAGGCCAGCCTGGTCTACAGAGTGAGTTCCAGGACAGCCAGGGCTAGACAGAGAAACCCTGTCTCGAAAAACAAAAACAAAAAACAAACAAAAAATAATTAGCAAGCATTGGAAAGCCCGTGACTGAGTCAGAGTCCCTGACTTTGTGGTGGTCTGTGTGACAACAGCGTCAGCTAGAGAGCAAACTCCCGATTATTCAGGCAGGCTCTGCTAAACCATTCATGTCATGTCATCTGGTTTAGACCTGGGTGCCAGTTTTGAAATATGGGTTAAAAAAATGACATGCAAGATTACATCTAGTAGAAGCAACTCTTAATCTTGAACACAATGATGCAAAACCAGAAAGAATCCTACTAAGAGCTTGAGAAAGGACCCAAGAGCTGAAGGGGTTTGCAGCCACATATTAGGAGGGACACAAATATGAATCAACCAGTACCCACAGAGCTCCTTGGAACTAAACCACCAATCATAGAAAACACATGGTGGAACTTGTGGCTCTAGCTGTGTATGTAGCAGAGGATGGCCTAGTCGGTCATCAAGGGGAGGAGAGGCCCTAGGTCCTGTGTAGGTTCTATGCCCCAATATAGGGGAATGCCAGGACCAGGAATGGGAGTGGGTTGCTTGGGGAGCAGGGGGAGAGTGGAGGAGATAGGGGATTTTTGGAGGGGAAACTAGGAAAGGGGATAACATTTGAAATGTAAATAAAGAAATTATCTAATTTTAAAAAAAGGGATCTGAGAAGGCTTTTGGTCAGTCCTACTAAGCTAGAGGTGTCGGTAGCCCTTTGGTAGAGGGAATCAGAGTGATTTTCAGGAGGTCCCCAATCCCAGAAGGAGATGGGTAGAGTTTATGTAAGCTGGGGTTGGTGCCTGCCTGGAAACCCGGGACTTTAGGACTCTAGCTCAACCTGCATCCTCCTTTATTTCTTTAAAATGTGAAATGTCCATCTTGCTTTGTGGCAGATCTTTGGGTAGTGAGTGAGTCACATCTGCTGTATTGATAGGGAATAGCTGCTGGGGATGTGTGGGTCTCTTACCTCTTACATCGGAACCGTTCTTCCCAGCGTGCTTTCTAAGCAAGAATCTAAAGGTTGCTTCCTAAGCAGCTGCAGGTGCTTTGACTCCATTTTCATGCTTCACAGCGTCTTCATATTGCTTTCAAAACACAATCCAAATATTTCCCTGAAGGTCTATTCTATATCTCCAATTTAATATAAAACCATGTGCGGACGGGGTAGGAGTCATCGTGAATTCTGTCTGGTTGAATTTTGGTTTTGCTTGTTTCGTGTTTCTGTTTGATTCCACTTTGCTAGCATCTTTAGTTTTTTTGCAATTATTCTGAAAGCCAATGTCTTCTGCCAGATGAGAATACCACTACTAATAAACATGTTAGTAAGCAGGACAGACAATCAAATAATCACTAAGTATATATTTGACCACCTAGGATACCTCTTCTGGACCTTCACCATCTCTTCTTCTAGCTTATTCCTTTCTCTGTAATCTCATATGATCTGCGCCCCACCCCGACCAGCAGGAAGAAGACACAGATCAAACAGGTTCCTTCTCAAGTCAGTTTACTCAGGATACTTGATGCATGCAGTTACAGCTTAAGCTTCATGGTGAATAGCCCCGAACCCCACCGGAAGCAACCAATTAAACCCTATCCTGGCCACTCACAGAATGCCACGTAGCTCCTGCTCATACGCCAGGAAATCTCGGGCTTTAGCATCATATTCTCGGGCTTAGGATCATATCACTGTCAACATAGCCTAATGCCATATTAGGAGTTATTTATGCCAGCAAGGCTGATAAGGCCGAGGCAGTCAGTGCCATCTTCAAGGAGTGGCAGCTAGGCTCCCTACACTCATATATCTTCTAAAAGATATACCTGCTCAACATAGCCTGATCTCCCTATCCCAATTGATCGAGCTAGGGCTGAGATCTTGACCAAGGAGGATCCTTAAACTCTTAGAAGTGGATAAAGAAATTCCATTTTCAACTGGGGAAGCAAACTCCGATGTCCTTAGTTGGCGCTCCCTTTCCAACCATGCATGCAGTTGAATCTGAGAGAACACAATTCTCTGGTTAAACCCACAAACAAACAAACAAACAAACAAACTAAAGAGAGGACGTTTGAAGCTTCCATTCTTGCAGCCCAGTTTCATTTTGGCCCCAAGGGTCAGTGAAATATTCTGGAATCCACATCATCATCATCATAATTATCTTCTTTAATTAGCTTGAGTTGATATCTGTTACAGCTCAAAGCTTCTTGACCCTGATATTATAGGTGAGCGTGATTTGTAAGGCAGATCTAGGTGAGTATTACTAACTCATTGCACTCTGCATGTTCTTATTATCGCCAAGTCATTGAAGGCGACAGAAATGCCAGGTATGCCAAGAGACCTTTACTACCAGTGTCACGTCCTTTGTGCTATGGCAGCCTGTCAAAGGGATTCTGGGGCGGGAAAGAAATTGGGATGTCTGTGGTATCTAGCTAAGACAGAGGCCAGGAAGAATACACAGATGTCAGTCAGAACAATAGTTGAACAAAAAGCCTCCCCGGACAAGGATTATGGTGGAAAGGCTGGTGCCGGTGGGTCATGACCAGCAGAGCTCAGAGATACTGTTTCATAACTTGCTTACTTACTTTCAGAAACGCTCTGGCCCAGTGCTTCACTCTTCCGTAGTAGTCCATTTTGGTTTTGCCCCCACTGTATGCAAATGTGAGCTCTGTGAGGCAAGATGAAGTGAGACAGGTGTGCCTCAGAGTCCAATGGCAAGCTAGTACGTTAAACTTCTTTCCTTTAAGTTCATACCAAACCTTTACAGACATTAAGAGGAAGTCTAACTACAACACACAGGCACATTCCCCTCCCTGTGGGGAAGCTGAAAAGACACTTATTGCAGGGGATATTGCTGTTGGGATCCAGGTGAAAGCCTCGCTGTGTCTCTCACAAGTGAAGTCAGTGAGTGAGGTTAATTGCAGGCACCCTGTTAGACAGAATCCTGGAGTCAGAACAATGGGGGAACAGCCTGGTCCTTCGAGAGGCATGTGAGCACGCATGACAAGTGTCGAGGCTGACAAGACACTGAGGAAAGCCACATGTCTCAGGCATTCTTGCTTTTGTGTTAAAACTCCTGTGCCTGGGTAGTGAGGAGAGCTGGTTCTGTATCCCATCACTGGGAAAGGAAATGAGTCTTGAACATAATGGCACTGTGGTTGTTTGTAGAAACCAGCAGGAGTGGGAAAGTGGGCCAGAGAGTGGCCTGACCTAAGCCATCTCCTGATGAAAGGCAGCGAGTCAGTGAAGAATTAGGAAAGGCAGGAAGATTCAGAGCTAAAGGATCCAGATGAGGCCAACCAGGTTTCCCCTGGATGCAAGTATACTGTCAAAGAAGCCCAATGTCCCTTGTAGAGTAGGCAGAAGACATTAGGTCCCCCCTCCCACTCTCTACACTCAATGATTTTCGTAGTTTTAAAAACCCTGAAAAGTGGATGGCCTGGCTGTTTTTCTCCACTCAAAGCTGTCTATTGTAGTATGCTTTAATTAAAATGTTTGATTCTTTGTTAAGTGTGGGGGCACAATCCTGTATTCCCAGCACTTGTGGTGGGAATCGTTAAGGCAGGAAGATCATGAGTTCGAGGCCAGTCTGAACTACATAGTGAGACACTGCCTCAAAAGGATAAACGGGCTGAAGAGATGACTCGATGGCTAGGAGCATTTGTTACTCTTGTGGGAAACCAGAATTTAGTTCCCAGGACTCATATGAAGTGGCTCACAACCTCCTGTAACTACAGCTCCAGGGGATCTGATTGATGCTTCTGGCCTCCACAGTGTGTACTTGCATCTGCATTCCCCCCACCCATATACACAAAATTAAGCAAATAAACAAATTAATAAATAAAGCTTACATTAGTAATTACTATACTTAGCCATTTGGTGAAGTGCCAACTTGAAAATATCTAATATAATAACATGTAAGATGATTGCAAAGTTTACATAATTATATTGTGAGTCAAATATTTAAAAGTGGGGCCAGTTGTAATCAGTGCTGTAGAGGGAGACAGGCAGAAACCTGGACCACTGGAAAGCCATCCTAGCCTATTTGGTGAAGCCCAAGCTAGCGAAAGCCCCTGTCTTCAAATCAAGCTTGGCAGCTCCTGACATTATCCTGTGTCCAACACACACACACACACACACACACACACACACACACTCAAAGAATGCTGAAAGATCAAGAAAAAAATAATCATGCCCCTTGGTTACTTTGAAATTAAACAAATAATACAGAAAGGCACAGAATTAACCATCAACATAATGTCAAGTTCCACGGCAGGTGGTGCTTTCTCTTATACAAACTGTTTTCTTCAGGTTAATGAATGTCGTATAGTTTAAGGAATATACACTTTGAAATATGATCCAGGCGTGGAGACTGGCTCTATAGGAAGCATATCATTGTGAGCAAAGTGTGTAGTCTGTAGACCTCAGTTTTCTTGTGGATAAACTGGAAGAAAAACCCAGCTCACAGCAGTAATAATAACTACAAATTAATTAATAATAAATACAAAACACTGAGAGTTATTAGGTATTTTCTGAATGTAGTTTGCCACCTTCTCTTTGCCCACTTTTCTTACAGATTGCCTTTTGAAAAATTCCATTTACAGTGTATGTCTGTGCGTATGTGAATGTAGGTACCTGTAGAGTCCAGAGGAAGATACTTGGATCTCCTTGAGGTGGTGTTACAAGGGGTTGTGAGCCACCTGATGTGGATCTGGGAACTGAACTTGGGTCTTCTCCAAGAGCACAAACATGCTTAACCTCTGAGTCATCTCTCCAGCATTATAGTTTTTCAATTTATTATTTTATTTTTGAGAATATAATACAATTACATCACTTCTTCCTTCCCTCTCCTCCCTCCAAACCCCTCCATATGCCTCTCTTTGCTCTCTTTCAAATTCTTGACCTCTTTTTCATTATTTGTTGATATATATATATATATATATATATATATATATATATATATATATATATATGTCATATTTCTACAGTCTCAGAGGTTTAGTCTACTATCAGCAGGAAGAGGAACATGGCACCAAGTAGACAGACATGATGCTGTCATATATATATATGTCATATTTCTAAATATAACCTGCTCAGTCTCTATAATGATATTTGTATGTAAGTTTCAAGGGCTGACCACTGGCATTTAATAAATAGTTGGTGTGCTCTTCCCTGGGGAAAACTATGTTCTTTTATGTTCTAGAGCATTCAGGTGACTGTTAAATTACTAGTATGAAATCACTCCAAGTTTTTTTTTAATGTAGGCACTTAGAACCACCTTCCTTGGGCTCCATAAATTAGTATAATTTGTATATTCATTTTCATTCAGTTCTAGAAAGTCCTTAATTTCTGTCTTGACTCATTTTCATTCAGTAGTGAACTGTTCAGTTTTCAGGGCGTTGTAAGCTTTCAGATGTTTCTGTTGTTGCCATCTAGCATTAATCCACAGTGGTAAGACAGTGAGCAGGTCGTTATTTTAATTTCCCCTTTTCTGTTGGGATTTGCTTTGTGTGCAAGTATATGGTTTATTTTGGAAAAAGTACCATGGGATGCTAAAAAGAAGGTTTATTATTTTGTGTTTGGGTGAAATGTTCTGTAAATATCTGCTAGGCTCATTTAGTTTGTGACATTGCTTAGCTCCTGGGACTGCTTAGCTCTCTGTTTAGTTTTTGTCTGGGTAACCTGTCTATTTATTAGTGAGGGTTATTGAAGTCTGCCACTGTGGTGGTTTGAATAAGAATGTCCCCCAGAGGCTCATAGATTTGAATGCCTGGACATTAGGAAGTACAGGTACTTGAAGGGATTAGGAGGTGTTACCTTGTTGGAGGAAATGTGTCAGTTGGGGTGGGCTTTGGGGTTTCAAATGCTCAAGCCAGGCCTAGTGGTGTTTTCTTTTCCTGCTGCCTGGGATCTGGATATAGAACTCTTGACTCCTTCTCCAGCATCATGTCTGTCTACTTGCTGCCATGTTCCTCTTCCTGCTGATAATAGACTAAACCTCTGAGACTGTAAGCCAGAAGCAATTAAATGTTTTCTCTTATTAAGAGTTGTCGTGGTTATAGTGTCTCTTCATAGCAATAGAACACTGACTAAGACGCTGACCATCAGCGTGCGATTTAAGCCATAGCCGTGTTTCTTTTATGAACTTCAGTGATCTTGTGTTTGGTGCATAGATGTTAATAATTGCAATGTCCAACCAACCTTCATTAGACTCCTGAACCATACCGAGAGGAGCATGTTGTCCTCTGAGAGGCTCTACCTAGCAGCTGGCTCAGACAAAACAGACACCCACAGTCAGTGTTTGGAGCTTGGGACTCTTATGGAAGAACAGGAAGAAGGATTGTGGGCCCTGAAAGGATAGGGACTTCACAGGAAGACCAACAAAGTCTTGAATCTTTGGGGATCTCAGAGTCTGAACCACCAACCAAAGAATCTACCTGAGCTGGACACAGGCATATATATATATATATATATATATATATATATATATATATATATATCAGATGTGAAGCTTAGTCTACATGTGGGTCCTGAACAACTGGAGTTGGGGCTATCCCAAAATCTGTTGCCTCTACCTGGAATATGTTCTTCTAGCTGGGCTGCCTTTGTCTGACCCTAGTGGGAGAGGATGCATCTAGCCTTGCAGAGACTTTTAGTGCCAGGGTGAGGGGATACCTAGGGTGGCCCCTACCTGCTCAGAGGAGAAGGGGGGGGGTCTGGGGGAAGGATTATAGGAGGGGGAGTTAGCAGGATGTAAAGTGAATAAGTAAAAAAATAATAAAATTAGATTTTAAAATGTTTTTCTTGTTAAGGGTTGCTGTGTTTATGGTGTCTCTTCACGGCAATAAAACACTGACTAAGATTCCCACTATTAATGTATGGGGATCAACATGTGATTTAAGATGTAGCCATGTTTATCTTATGAACTTCAGTGCTCTTGTGTTTGGTGTATAGAAATTTAAAATGTCCTCTTGGTGAATTTTTCCTTTGCTGAGTATATAGAGTTCTTTCCTATCTCTTTAGATGAGTTTTGATTTAAAGTCTCTATTGACACATTAAAATGCCTATACCCCTTGCTTATTGAGTCCATTTTCTTGGGATATGAGTTCGTTATCTATCCTTGATGCTAAGGTGTTTTCCTTGAAGGCAGAAGTAAGATAGATCTTGTCTTTGAATTCTATTAGTCTTTTTTTACTGAGGAATTGAGATCATTGATGTTGAGAGATACCAATCAACAGTATTTGCTGATTTATGTTATTTTGTTGTGGTAGGTGGGTTTTTCCCCTCTAGATTACCATGCCTGGGATTCTGGGTTTATTTATTCCTTGTATTTTCTTGGAGGTTCCCTTTTTGTGCCTTCTGTAGTGCCAGTCGGTAGGACTGGATGTGCAGAGAGATGTTGATTAAATTTGGTTTTATCATGTAACGTCTAACTTTTCCCATGTATTGTGATTGAAAACGTGTTGTCAGGCAGTGGTGGCTCATACCTTCAATCCTGTACTCAACAAGCAAAAGCAAGTGGATCTCTGATTTTGAGGCCAGGCTGGTCTACAGAGTGAATCCCAGGACACCCAGGGTTACATGGAGAAACCTGGACTCATTCTCAACAAAAACAAAAATAAAGAGAAACAAAAACCCAAAGCACCCCCCACTCCAAAAATGAAATTTTGCTGAGGACGGTAGTCTAGGGTGGCATCTACTGTCTCTTAGAGTCTGTAGAACATCTGTCCAGGCCCTTCTGGATTTTAGTTTCCATTGAGAAGTCAGTAATTATTCTAAATTTAAATGTTACTTGGTATTTTCCACTTGCAGATTTTAATATTCCTTTTTCTCCTGTATGTTTAGTATTTTGATTATTGCGGGCTAAGGGAATTTTTTTGGTCTAGTCTATTTGATGTTCTGTGTGATTCTTGTATCTTGATAGGAAGCTCCTTTAGGTTAGGGAAGTTTTCTTCTATAATTTTGTTGAAAATATTTTCTGTGCCTTTGACTTGGGTTTCTTCTCCTTTTTCCATTCCTATTATTTATAGATTTTGTCTTTTTATATACTCCAGATTTTCTGAATCTTTTTTTGCCATATTTTAACACATCATTTTTGCCATCATTTAACACATTCTTTGATCTAGCTTCTATCATGTCTCTGATACCCTAGACTCTCTCTTCCATCTCCACCTCCGGTATTCTGCTGCTGATGCTTGCCTCTGAGGTTCCTCTCAAGTTCCCCAAATTTTCACTTCCAGAATTCCCTCAGTTTAGGCTTTTTTATTGACTTAGTTTCCACATTTAGGTCTTGAACAGCTTTATTCATTTCTTCCCACTGTTTATGTTTTCATATATTTCTTTAAAGGATTTTTTTTTTATTTCCTCTTTATGGACCTCTACCAAATCCATAAAGGTTATTTTAAGATCTTTGTTTTGTGCTTTAGCTGTGTTTCAATATTTAGGACCTACTGTGTTAGGGACATATTGTCCTGGCTGTTTGCTATTGATTGTCATTTTAATCTATTGTCTAGGCAATAGGGTTTGGGAAGAATGTAATTCTATGTGCTGATAGCAGGTCTTGTCTTTGTTGGGTGGGTGTTTTATTTCTTGGTTCCTGTTGGCCACTTTGGTTCTTAGGAGAGTGTGGTGGCTGTAGGTTGCCTGGTAAAAAATTCTTCTGGGTTCCTGAGAGCTTTAGTGACTGGTGGTTCCAGGTAAAATGTGTTCCCAGGCATTTAGAGTTGACACTTAGGAATGGGATGGGCGAGGAAGGCTGAGAGAAAGTAAAGCAGGGTAAAACAATGGGAGGACCTATTTAGTCCTGTGGGAATGGGGACAGAGAGTGAGGAGAGGCCACACCAGGGAGTGGTAGATTAAACACTTTGGTTGTATTCTGAAAAGCCTATAAAATGAGGCATACTAAAAATGTCCCTTCTTAGGGCAGTTGGCTTGGGCATAAGGAGAAATATGTGAGTGTCAGCATAGAACACATGTTGCTTTCCAGGGCTGGGCAGTCAAGTGGGGGTGAAATGCGCACATGCATCCATTCAACCAACATTTTCAAGCTACCACGCCCCATGCTGCACACGACAGATGTGCATGTAACAATTAGTCCACTCTAGCAATTGTTAAGGAGAGCTTACAAGAGCTGTGTGAAAGGAACCAGGAAGACCAGTGATAGTACTGTCTGGATTGTGAGAGATCCCAACACAACCCCACGGGTCTAGCCGAATCCTCTATCACATATGGAACTGTAAAGTGGCGGCTTAGCAGGAGGCTCCAGTCCATGATGAAGAAGCCAGTGTTGAGTGCTCACAGTGAAGGGCAGCCCCAGAATCACTTTCATATGGCACATTATTAAACACCTCAGTGTATTAAGAGATTCAGAGATTCAGCCAAGCCATTGAAATAAAAAGCATGTACATTTTATATGACTAGCATGAAGAAGCATATTAATCCCATTACATTAAATGTAAGAAGCAGGGCCACGGAGCCAAAGTACTTTTGGTATCTGTAACCCACAACCCTTGGAGGTACTTTAACTGCTTTTCTTCTTCTCTGGTCCCCTCTCTTCATTAACCAATATTTAAGCCTTAATATTTTTAATGCCTGGTTGTCTTGAATCTGCCCATTTTCAAGACATTTTGCCTAGATCACTGCAGTCATTTACTAACTAATGTCTCTATGTCTCTTTTAGTTCAGACTTTACAATGCTGCCATGATGATTGTGCTACCAGTGATGCTCATGGCATGTCTCCTTGACATCTATAACCATCATGACCATTCTCTTATCATAGTCTATGCTCTAGGAACCTTCTGCTTATTGAGGTGCTTGTACTGTTCTGTGGCTTTTATGGCTCTGCCTGTACTTTTCTCTATGACAAGAATTACTTCATGGTTTCCTGTCCAGGACAACTGGAACTGATGTGTCCTTTAAGACACCGTTTTCAACCCTTCTAGACAGAGGTGGGTTCTTCTACCTCTGCATCTTATTGGTCTGTATGGCCATGCTTCTCTTCCCTCCTGTCTGTCTCCTTCCACTACATAGTGTTTTCAAGATACATTAACACAGCACATGTCTTAGGGTTTTATTACTATGAAGAGACACCATGACCACAGCAAATCTTATAAACAAAAACATCTAAATGGGGTTGTCTTACAATTTTAAAGTTCTCATGGTTCTAGAGAAGAAGTTGAGAATTCTATATCCTGTTTGATGGCAGGCAGAGGAACTGGATGCTACACTGAGTGCTGCTTGAACATCTGAGATCTCAAAGCTCACCCCCTAGTAACACACCTCCTTCAACAAAACCACGCCTACTCTACTAAGGCCATACCTTCTAATTGTGCCACTTTCTATGGGCCAAGCATTCAAACACATGAGTCTATGGAAGACATTTCCTAGTCAAACCACCACAGCACATTAGGAAGAGGAACCAACATCCAGAAGAGAACTAGGAGCAACCACTTTGTGCTGTCCTAATCCTATGGGGATGTTTGCTCAAGAGGTATACAAACTTCCAAAAGGGGATGTGTGAAGGATACCAGCTTTGCTCAGCTCATATGCTAAGTACCTGCAACCCCTGTATGACCCCCATTGTACTGCTCAGCTGGAAAGTCTTAACCTGGTCCCCTACTCACCCCTTTAACCACACTCTTCTCTAATTTTCAGCAAGGGAAGTTTTACTAACTCTGGTGTCCCTTCTCACTAACTGAGCATAGGTGGTTGCTTTGACACCCCTGCATGTGAGTAGACATCAAAGGACATGGTTTACACTCCCTCCCACCACCACCATGAAGCCTTTGAACTTCAAAATCAAATTTAAAAATTAGATGCAAGTTTTTTTTTTCATTAGTTTTGAGTGTATTTTTTATGTTTATTTGTTTCAGCTCTTCTTGGGTTCTTGCCATTATAGAATTAGTATGCTCTTTATTTGGTGTTTGATATTTTCTGAGGTCATTTCTCTTTTACTATGTCAAAGCCTATCCTCTATTCAGTCTTGACACAATTCTGCATCATCTAAGGAAGAGATCACATGTAGTTAAGATCAAATGTTGTCACCAAGTCTGGGTATACCTCAAAATCTTGTTCAAACAACAGCTCAGGAAGCTATTAGCTATCATTTGGAATTAACAGCTAAGAAGAAAATTATATTCCATTCTCATTCCACAAAGGTAGTTTGACTTCTATTTTTATATCAGCCATAAAGGCAACTCAATTATGACCTTTATTAATTTTGCTTTGTTCTCATCATGATGTCAGGCCTTCATGGCTAAAACTTTTTAAAATACACAGAAAACACAAAAAGCTCTAGACTTCATTTGTATCACTGGTTGACACAATTGTCTTCCAAATTTGGTTTAAAAAAAATCATGACTGTGGATGCACTGGCCATTCAGAATAAGTTCTCAGGGTTGCTCTGCCAGAAAGACTCATCAAAAAAGTTACATAGCCACATGAGAAACAGGACAAGAAAAATTTAAGAGGATATTGAAGATAATTTGACTTATTTATTACAACAATTAAAAGAAAAGATGAAAAATAATCACAGATGTAAGTGTTGTTTGTCTCAAAAAACATTCATAAGAACCACTGGAGGAAAAGCAGAACCGTAGATTTCAGAAGGACTCACGAAGATAAATGTCCTTGTTCTTGCGTCCATTTCAGTTTTGAGTTTGCCCCAAATTATTTGCATTGACAAGAAAACCCATATGTATGTACTTTGAGGAAGGAATGTAAGAATATAGTAAATTGAGGGTGACAGCCTTTTGACCAAAGCATATTAGAAACCTCTGGGGTATGGGATAGGAGAAAGACAGAGAGAGAGAGAGAGAGAGAGAGAGAGAGAGAGAGAGAGAGCTCACATGAGCAAACCTCTGATTGTATAGGGAAGTTTTGAGTTGTGGTAAGTAGGCTGAGCTGGAGTCGGTGGTATCTGACTATCTGTCCTGTCTCTGAGTGATCAGGGCCTTGTGAGACTGAGAGGCTGTGAAATGCCTCTGAACCTCACTCTTCTGCATGGAAAGTGACGAGAGTTACAGCACCCCCACGGATACATGACAAAGCAATCACAGCAATGCACTTGCAAAGCCTGCGGCAGGACCAGTGCTCAATTCTGTGGTGGCCTCTATGTGGGGAGTAGAACAGTGACCGATGGTCATTGGTAGCTTTCATTACTTAGACTGCAGCTGGAAAGACAACCTTTGGTTCAACTAATCTCTCAGGCCACTGACAGGTTTTTCTAGCAAGAGACTGTTCAATTAACTGAAAAGCAAAATTGAACTAGAAAGAAGATTAGCTTGAACAAATAACACAAGTCCAGTGAGACCCTCAAATATAGCAGTGACCACCATTGCAGTGACCACCATTGCTGTAACCACCATTGCAGTGACCACCATTGCAGTGACCACCATTGCAGTGACCACCATTGCAGTGACCACCGTTGCTGTAACCACCATTGCTGTAACCACCATTGCAGTGACCACCATTGCAGTGACCACCATTGCAGTGACCACCATTGCTGTAACCACCATTGCTGCAGCTGGCCCAGGTCTGCCCGAAGGCCTCCAACTCTGCATCATCGTTCAGCCGCGAGGGACAGAGACCTTGAGGGAAATCACTTCTTGGGCCATGAGCGGCGTGATTAATAAGGTTCACCTTTCAGCCTTTGTTCTGGGAGCAACAATCAGCAGACTCTGAGTGCTAAAGTCCAAACGCAGCCTCCTAACCAGCTGGGGAATGAGACAGGAGGTTGAGCATTGACCTAAGGAGTGCCCATCTGGCTAAGAAGGACGCTGAGCTTTGTAACCCTCTCTGCAGAACCAAGGAAATCAGAACCTCCGTTCTCACTTTATAGGCAGAAAACCCAAGGCACCAGGGGATTAAATAATTTGTATTGGAATGAGATTTTACTAACTCCATAGAAAATTGACCTAAAACTTAAACATGGATAAACCACATCCTTTATTTAAACAATATTTTACAGTCTATGATGAAAGAATACTTCAAGATGGAATTTCCTGATTGCCTGTTCATGAATTAACAGAAGATTATGCAACTTTCCATTCATTCAGCAAACATTTACTCAGCACATACCGAATGCTAGGCACAGTGACAGGCCTGGAGATAGAAGCTCTCTGAAGACCAGGGCCTGCCCTCAGGGAAGTCAGGAGACACAAATAACAGGCCAATGTTCTACAAAGCTATACATTCTTCAGCAGAGAGAGAAATCTGTCCATGTCCCAGGAGGAGCCCAGAGAGAAGCTGGGTGTGAAGGGTCACTGTTTTGTCCTGGGTGGGCTTGGCCACAGAAAGAACGCTTCTGAACACTGAGAGTTTTGGTTCTTGCCAATGTCAAAGCCACAAAGAGGTAAACACAAGATACCATGAGTGCTGCATGTTATGAGTGCTTGTGTACAGAGATTGTTACCTTCTGAGCATAACATCTGAAAGGGGATTGTAATCTCCAAATCTTAGAAGAAGAAAGGTTTTGGAGTCACCTACAGTTTAAGTAATAATTTCCCACTGACAGCTGCCATGCCAGTATCCAGCCTTCCTGAGTGGAGGGACTGAAATCAATCTGGAGGTTTATGGTTGGCAGGAGGGTGAAGTGTAAGACACAGCCTTCAATCTACTTACACACTCTCTGCTTTAAACGTTCCCTTAGACTCTCAGTGGTTGTCAACCTTCTGAGTGCTGCAACCCTTACAGCTCCTTACCCTCAACCATAATATTGTTGTTGCTACTTCATAGCTGTAATTTTGCTACTGTTATGAATTATAATATAAATATTGATATGCAGGATATCTGATATGTAACTCCCACCTATGACTCCTGGGCAGTGAGTCTTTTTAGACAACTCATTCTCTTCCCTGTATAATGTTTCATTTTCTCATTGCAATTAGGTTATTTCATATCATCCTGCTGAAACTTCTATTACAATATAAATATCAATTGCTGTCACCCATCTCCAATTTATTTTTTTAATTTATTGTTTATGCTTTGGATTTTTGAAACCAAGTCTCATTTTGTAGCTCAGGCTGCCCTGGAACCCACTATATATAGCCTAAGTAGGATTGGAACTCACTATATGGCCTAGGCTGCTCTAGAACTTATGAAACCTTGGCTGGCCTAGAACTCATTATGAAACCTAGGCTGGCCTGGAGTTTACTGTGCAGACTAGGCTGATCTGAAACTCATTATGTAGCCTAGGTTGGGCTAAAATTCAACATGTAGTGTAGGCTGGCCTTGCACTTATTATGTAGCCCAGGCTGGGTTTGAATTCCTGTCAGTCGCCCTGCTTCAGTCTTCCTGAGTGTTCCAGGTGCGAGCCATCACGCCCAGCTTTGTCTCTATTTATATCTTTCCTCTAACACCCAGATACAAATGTCTACCTCGAAGCTTGATTTCACATTTGGAGGGACCACGAGTTCCTTGGAAGAAAGCCTCAGATGATGGAACCTAAATGTGACTTAGAGAGTCTTTCTGTTTTCTATCATGGGGATTACTGTCTCTGTGAGACACGAACTCTCTCATCTTAAGTACACATTCTAAATACACTAAAGGGGCTGGAAACCCTTCATTAACCAACCAAATAGTGTCTGTAGTGAGTCCTCCAGCCAGGTTAAAGGTCATTCTAGTGAAGAACCACTAGATATGCTGCTTACCTCAGACATGGATGCATTGTCTCTATTCTTCTTAAGTCATTCGTTCCCAGTCAGCTAACTCTGGAAGTTTATCTATTAAGTACTACCGACTTTCCTCGTGTGTTCCATGCCTGGCCTGAACCTTTGAACTCTTCTCCTCTCCTTTACTCTTACTTCACAGGCATTCTATTATCCACAGGGCAGTGAAGGACACCGAAGTGAATCTGATCATATTACTTCCTTGATTAAAATACAGCCTGGCCCTTTCCCCTCCCTTCTGAGGTAGGTTCTGGCTGGCTTGGACCTTGCTATGTAGACCAGGCTAGCCTGGAAGTCATAGAGATCCACTTGCCTCTGTCTCCTGAGAGCAAAGATACATGGTATACCTTCCTCAGCCCCTAGGCTTTTTTTGCTTCCTCTTAGGATAAGCTACAGGTGCTCAGTTCTATATGACATGGATAGAAGGTCTCGACACTTTTCTTCTGTTTCACAAGCCAATCTGCCCACTTCTCTGAAAACCCATCTTCCTAACCTTCAGCACCTAGGTGGGCATGTGATCTGTCACTCAGAGAAAGACATGACATTCCACACTTCTGGGTTAGCAATCATCATCTCACTGAGGAAGAGGGTAGTAGTAATGTTGCCTTTGGATCCAGAATGGAAAAGTGTGGGTTCCAAGCTGTTGGCTTTCGTCCACCTTCCTCTAAACCAAGAGGTGTAATCTATTATACTGGGCAACAAGGAAAAAGCCTCCTAAGGATTGCTGTTCAAGTGATAATTTATTTCCTGCCCATCTTTCTTATTCAATTTTTAATTGTATAATGGTGTCAGAGCCATTTGTTTGGTTCACTGAAATATCTTTGTTTTATATATCTTTGTAAATATCTGTTTAGTTCACTGAAATGATTAGCATAGAGAAAGTCATCAACAAATAAAGGGGAAAAAAAGACTAAAAAGTCATGAAAACATGATTAAATATAACAACAAGAAGAACAGCAGCAGCAGCAATAGCCCAACATAATAAAGAAATGTTGATGGAAGATTGTTTATGGCCTTCAGCTGTATTTCACTGTGTGGACTCCATAAAAGTGACAAGAAGTGTATAAGAGAAGTCTGGCTCACCCACCTTGGCCTGGTCAGGGTCTCCATTACCTTCTCTTCATGGAAACACTTCCCTGGAGGTTTTGACCTCTCTTCTCTGATGATGTAAAAGGTCTGTATTGGAGGACCCCCCAACAGTGATGGTGGCATCTCTGGTTTCAGACCTAACATCAAAATAGAAGAGCAGAGCAAGAATTTTATTTATTTATTTATTTACAGATTCTTTAAAGTGGAGTTCTATTGAAATAATGGCTGAGACATGTCCATGACAAAAGCCACCAGGAAATAGAGAAGGGACAACAGTTCTCCTCAGAGGAGGCTGTGCAATACAAGACACACAAATGTTCTATCATTTTTTTTAATGATCATTTTCATTTATGTTTTACTTCCTAAGTTAGGTTTTACATGTTTGGGTGTGGCTTTTTGGTTCAGCAGTTTGAGGTGGGAAAGTGTGGGTGCAAACTAAACAGCAAACCCTAACTATAGATCTCTCTTAATTGGGAATAAAAATCAATCTGGATTTTGATCTTTGAATTCCGCTTTATTCCCAGTTTATACTCCCTGGGGTAATGATTAGGTACAAAATAAAATTAGGATAGGTGACTGTCCAGACTGGGGAGGGATTGTATGCAAATGAGGTTCCAAATGACATAAAAATAAACTTTTTAAAAAGTAACTAGCCAATCTCAGAAAGACCCATCTCTGCTCTAAGCCAGAAGGCTGCTCCCATAGAGAACCCACCTCAATTATTTTTGTACTGAAGTTTCAGCTTTATCTTTGAAATGGTCACTGCCATTGAGTTTACTTCCAGTTGTTAAGTAGATACTCATTTAACAGATATTCCTTCTGTTTGTCACTTGAAAACCTTATGAAATATACACTTTTTATATTAAGTTCTTTATTCTCTAGCCTTATTTTGAATACATATTATTTACTGGCAAAAAAAGAAGACAGGAATAGGGAGAGAATACTTGGATCTCAGTAGGACTCTGCATTCTCTGGGCCTCATAGAACACAGGAACGTCTAACAGAATTCTTGGTAGCCCACCATTACATATACATATTTAATTTTCTGATAAGATTCTTCATAACGTAAACTAAGAGAGTTTCATAATGTAAACTAAGAGAGTAGGTGATTAGTCTAGGGTCTAATTGATCAATCCCAACAGATTCTTTTAAATACATGATTTGTTTTTTTTTTTTACATTTTATTCATGTATAACTATCTGCATTCTATATTAAAATTATATAGAAGTAAGCCTTTGCAAAAGAAAGTTCTCCATGATCAAATTTGAGGTTCAAAATGGGATAAAATTCAGAGAGCAAAGACATATTTATGACAGTTATTAAAATGGAAACTTCAAGTTTTCATCCAGTCTAGTGTTCTCTTTTAAAAATAAAGGGTGTAAAGATAAAACATTGCTAATAAAGCCTGCTTCCCTTTCTAAATCTTCTTGCCTCAGTTTTCCTTACTGAAGATGCCACAGGCATCCTGGAGAGAGAGCTACGAGAAGGTGTCTTGGGGCCCATTTAGGTCAGAGGTATGTTTATGTTCTCTTCAGTCCATATTAGGCTATTTAGCTGGCGAATTTGGTATAAAAATTACTTCCTGGCCTTCTCCTACCATCCATGCCTAACGTTGTTGGCATCATGACCCAAAGCACTTGCAACTATTCAAAGTAGAACACAAGCAACAATGGTAACATACAACACAATATCAGGATGAGCTCATTGCCTAGCTAATAAGGTCTCTTCATTCAAAGAGTACCGTTTCTACCACAGAGAAGTTGAGATGCTCTCAAGTCCTACAGCTCATATGTGGAGCCTGACAGAAATTCAAATCAATCCTGTGACACCATCCTGGGGATATAAATATCTTGCTAGGAATGGATTCTTGTGCTGAAAACGTCTCTTTTGTTTTGTTTGTTTCATTTCAGACAGAATCTCACTGCATTGCTATCCTTAAATTTATGATCTTCCTGCCTCAGCTTATTGAGTTCCGTGTTAAAAAAAAAACAACAACAACATTTTAAAGTTGCACAAAAGTAAATGTAATCACTGAGGCTAGATGAAAGAATCATCTTTGTATTGGAAGGACTGGAGTTACCAGAGCATTGGCCTGTGAGGAAATGATCGGGAAATATGAAGTTGGAATGTAGGAGAGAGGCTGGTAAGAAAGCTTAGTGAGTATGAGCTCTTACTACACAGCACAAGGTCTGAGTTCTAATTCCCAGGACTTACCGCAACATCTGAATATAGTCACATGTACCTATGATCCCCTCAGAGACAGAGGATGACTGGGGCTGACTCACCGTTAGCTTCATTCTAGGTTCACAGAGAGACCCTGCCTCATAGGACTCAGGTAAGGAATAAGGCACTGGGGTTGGAGATGCAATGTTATCTTGTATGTGATAGTAACGTAAAAGCTGCATGTGTGTAATTGTCTGTGTACCATATGCATGCAGTGGCTACAAAGGTCAAAAGAAAACGTCAGTCCCCTGGAGCTGGAGTTTCAAATGGTTGTGAACTGCCATATGGATGCTGGGAATCAAACCTGGGGCCTTTATAGAAGTAGCCAGTGCTCTTAGCCATAGAAATATTACTCTAGTCCCAGGATCCATCCGTCTTATCCCAGTCTGAACCCTGTGCACTACAATAATAACCAATTTGGTAAGAGGTACTTACTAGTGCAGTAGTGGCACATGTGTTATAGAAAACTGAGTCACTTTCTGGTGGGATTTGAAGCCAACTTCACAAGATAGAACCCATTCCTGATATAGTTGTTGGGGTCAAGAATATGTAGATAGACAAAAATCATAGAAGAAAATTCCCCAAACCTGAAGAAAGAGATGACTGTTAAGGTGCAAGAGGCATACAGAACATTAAATAGACAAGCCTAGAAAAGAAACTCCCCAAAACACAGTATAATGAAATCACCAAATGTACAGAGCAGTGAATAGAAGCTGTAAGGAAAAAGACAAAAGTCTATATAAAGGCAGGCCCACTAGAATAATACTCAACTTTCCAATATAGATTCTGATAGCCAGTAAGACCTAGACAAATGTTCTGTAATTTCTGAAAGGCCTCAGATGCCAGCCCAGATGTCTAAATCCAGCAAAACTGTCAATCACAACCGAAAGAGAAAGGAAAACATTCCATGACAAAAACAAATTTAATCAATTTCTGTCCACCAATCCAGCTCTACAGAAGGCAATAAAAGGAAAGCTTCAGTCTGAAAAGGTTAACTACACCCAGGAGGATACAGGGAGAAATACTAAAACAGTTAACCAAAGAGATCTTTAAAAACATAACAAAACAAGATACTTCCAAAAGCAACAATATTAATACAACAGAAAACCAGAAATTAATAAAGACTGTTCAGTAAGAACTCTCAAGATGAACTGTCTCAATTCTCCAATAAAAATACAGGGACTAACATACTGAACTGAAAAACAGAGTCCACTGTGGTTTTTAAGTGGGGGTTTTACATTGAATGGGTAGTTCATAATTTTGGCTGGACTGACTGGCCTCTGAGTTTCTGAGATCCCCCTATCTCTGCCTCTCCCAGACTTGTGTTATAGATGTGTGCCAGTCAGTACACCCAACTTTTACATGGATGTCGAGTACTAAACTCAAGTCTATACTTTATCAACAGAACCATCTCCTTGCCCCAGCACCAACCTTTATGGGTTGTGGGACATCCCAGACACTTGAGACAAAAGCAGCTTTTTCTCTGCAGCTTTTTCTCTTGTAGTTCAAGGCCACGTAAACAATGGAGTTTAGCACTCTGTATCCAGGGCTTTCAGAGGCACAGATCAGTGAACAGATAAAATTACTAGATAGGAAAAGACGTGGAAGTCTATCTGTCAGTGATCAGAGAAATCAGATCTGAAACCCAATGCTTTTTTTTCCTTTCTTTCTTTTGACAAAGTCTTGCTTGTAGGCCAAGCTGGTCTTTAACTTATTGTGTAGTAGCCTAGGCTGGCTTAGAATTCATGAACCTCCTGCTGCAGCATCCCAAATACTAGGATTACACACAAAAGCCCTATGCCTGGCTTTGATTATCAAGTCTCAATTTATATGCTGTAAATATTGTAGTAGTTTGGACAGTCACTTAAAATTATTGTAAACTAACTTTGATTACATATCGAAGTCACTCCAAAGTTTGCAAAGCAAATATTTTTGGAACTTAAGGATTTGAAAGAGTTTAAAGCAAAATTTCATCACCGTGCAAATGTGTTTTCTATTTATCAACCTCCTTACCTGACTATATTAATTGTAACGCAGGTTTCTTTGTTTGTGTTTGGTGGGAACTGTGTTACTAAGTTCTGTAAATTCCAGGTTTCATAGCAACAGTGATGGCTCAAATGACACTCCAGGTGGAAGCTGACTTTTTGCCCAGGACTATTCTCTGAGCCAAACTGCCACCATTTTCCTGAGTTCAGCTCTGCCCACTTACAAACCATTACTAGGAATGGGCTTATTCACTTTTGACTTTCCCCCCAAGAAGGAAGGGCAAGGGTGGACCATGTCCACAATCAGAGAAGCCACTCCTAATCAGCTGTATGCAATTCTGACCTAACTGCACACTGCCTCCCGGAAGTGCTGAACTTGTATAGTCTGGGAAGAACTTGTGGGTGGGGCTCCATCCAGTAGACCTTGAGAAGTCATCATGCATGTTGGGTGCAGATGGGGCTGCTTTAAGGTCATCCTCACTCTTGCCCATAACCTCATACCCATTGCTCTGTAAATGAGCCCAATTAACTCACTGACACCGCAGAGTGAACTTGTGTGGAATTCTCCCTCTGTCATCTGGTCCTCAGGAGGAAATGGGAGATGTTGTTTATATCTCCCAGAGAAGGAATTTTAACACCACTAATGGCTTTTACCTTTCACCCAGCTGACATTAAATTAGTTTTACTTGATCGATAGAACCCAAAGAGATACCTGGGACTATATAATCGATTAATTTATGCTAATCAAGAACATAGTGGGCAGCTGAATCCCAAGGATCATTGCATCCACCTGTGTGACAGAGAACCTTTCAGTACTTGAGATTATTTAGTTTTGGTTTTTTTCTCATTAAAATGGAATAATATACTAAGGTTGCTTCCTCCTTTGTCAGTCATGAAGTCTTAGTTGTGAACATTATTTGCCCTGCTGGGAATTTCCCAAAAGTCCCACATATACCAGTGAAACCAGACTATTTGCTGTAATGCTCATTTCAGATTGCTTGTCTAAGTTTGTCCACCAAGTTCTAGCCTAGCTTAGATGTTGAAACAAAACTCTTGACCTTAGTGCCCCTTCCTGCTGAATATTACCCTAACAGTGCCTCACACAGGAATGCTTTATGCTGCTTAAATCCTACCTCACTTTTCTTATCTGTTGGAATTGAGCTCCTTCTAACTCTCTCCTCTTCACCTCAGGGAAACATTTATTTTCTTGTCCTCTGTTCTCACATTCAGACTATTTTTCAGGGGTCTACATTCCAATATCATTTTCTTCTGGTGGGTTTCATCATTGTTGAAGCCCCCAGTAGTGATGTGGGTTTGTTTGTTTTTTTTTTTTTTTTTTTTTTTTTTTTTTTTGGTTTTTGGTTTGTTTTTTAAATTTATTTCTCATTCCATCATTTGTTCTGGTCATGGATTGAGAACTGTTGTGTTTATAAAAAGATAAAGAGAGAGGGAATATGATTGGTGGATGTGCTATCAGGCCCTGGGGAAGGGGAGCCTCTGCAGACCCATGCTGAGGCATGCCTTCCCCCTGAGAGACCAGTCAGAGGGCCAATCATATAGTATAGACTAGAGTTTATTTAGGGCATGGAGAGGGGAGTTGAGAGGGTAATAGAGACAGAGAAAGGCAGAAAGAGGGAGAAGGGGAGAGAGAGAGAGAGAGAGAGAGAGAGAGAGAGAGAGAGAGAGAGAGAGAGAAGGGAAGAGAAGAGAAGAGAAGAGAAGAGAAGAGAAGAGAAGAGAAGAGAAGAGAAGAGAAGTAGAAACTGAGCATGAGCAAGTGGAGGGGGGAGGAAAAAGAGGGGGAAGGAGGCGAGAGGACAAAGCAGGAACAAGAGGTAAGAGCAAGAGAGAGAGAGGAGGGGACAAGCAGCCCTTTTTATAGTGAGTCAGGCATACCTGGCCATTGCCAGGTAACTGTGGGCTTAGACAAAATGTTAACAGGAACTATCTTCCTTCTCTCACCCAAATCAACTGTTACTTATAGTCACAAAACCTGTTTGCTCAAGGAGTGAGTTGGTAGCAGTATCTGTGGTCTTTGATCTCTCTTACTTAGGCAGGATCTTCCTCCCTAGTGGCAAATGTCTTAATTTACATGGGTGAAAAGAAGAATCATTGACTTGTTCACAGGCCAAGTCTAGGAATGGGCCTTTGACTGTTGAAGGAGCCAGACTGACAAGTAACAATTCTAACTTTCTTCACAAAATGGGCTGTGCCTAATGCAACTCTTCCCTGACAAATTCAATCCCAGCAGATTGGTCCTTTCCTCCCTCCCTCCCTCCCTTCCTCCCTCCCTCCCTCCCTCCCTCCCTCCCTCCCTCTCTCTCTCTCCCTCCCTCCTTTTCTTTGTTCAATCACTCAGACTCTTCAGCTCTTGATCAGAATGGTCCAACTGGAATCTCTTGTCATCCCTGAGCCAGTGACTCTCACCTCTCACTGGAGGTGTGGAATCTGCTAATTGCAGAAGCCTGGCACCTTTGTGTCCTTCAAATATGCAAATGAAATCCAGCCTTTCAGGACCTAGGTGAGGGGAGGCCCAGAGTACTGTTTACATGGAAATCTGGGTACTGGCAAGAAAAAGGGGCTGGTTGCTAGCCAGGTGAAACCATGCTGTGTTCATTCCAGCCTCCTTAGACTGACTAGCCCTTTCAGAGCCCTGGTTTCTGTGTTAGTGGAGTTTGAACCTTACCCATCTCGGTCAAGAGCACTACGGAACACTTTCACTTAATATTAACAGAAAATCATGACCACAGCCTGAGACAGTGCTATGCAGATTTCCCCACTTGCAAAAGTGTGTGTGTGTGTGTGTGTGTGTGTGTGTGTGTGCAATATACACTTGCTATTCCCTTCTCTCCTGCTTGCTAACACCAGCTGGGCAATAAGAAAGGTCTTCAGTAGAACGTGCCATTCGTCTCTTTGCTGGCCTCTCATTCCTTAACCCTGATTCCTGGTGTCCCCTTTGGTCTGAAAGCCTGGATTCACTCCAGAGATTTCTTGGTTCTGCCATGGCTCATTTCTGTGCAGTGGAAGCCTAGTGGGTGCCTCGCTGGCTGATTCTGACCACTTAACAGCAATACAATTTGTTCCCTGGCGGATATGGCAATGATATGCTGGCGGCGAAGTCACATCACTCAAGATTAAGTGAAGCTTAAGTTCACCAACATTTGGCTCCCTTTCACTTCCTAGGGTCTTTTGAGTGAACGTTAATGAAGCCTGCCCCGTGGACAGTGGTCAGCAAGGGCGATGGTAGTTGGAAACACAACTGCAGAGGCCCAGCCTTTGGCTTGTGTTCTTAGATGGTCCCTCTCTGGCATACCATCACTTTGTTTTTATTTGTTCCTATTGGTGAGTTCTTCAAGAGCCCATTGCTTGATGTTTGTTTGTTTGTTTGTTTGTTTGTTTTGTATTAGCTGAGTGCATACTACATATGTGGATTATTCTTTGCCCATCAAATAAGAACGTAGGTAGATGGCATTTACAGTTCCACTTGACAGATGGGGAAACTTAGTCTTAGTGAGGAAGAGCAGTAAATAGCTTGCCACAGAGCTCTGGAGACAAGCCTGGACTGCAGGTCTGTAGGAGCCCAGTCACCTGGTGTTTAGTAAATGAGTGCTTTGGAAACCCATGTGTGCAAGAGTCACATTAGTGCACGCCCTCGGGTGCCTCCAGACTCCCCTCCAGTAAGGGATCTGGAGGGGCCAGAATAAGCTTATATAGGGTGTGACCTCAAAGCCACTTGTGCAGCTGGGGACTCCAGGCAGATTTCAGATGTTCTTTTCTCTGGTTTTTACCTTCCTCTTTCTCCCCTCAGGTGATGTGTAGCCTCTGTTGCCAAGTACCCAGTGGGTGGTTCTCTCTCCAGCCTTCCTTCCTCTTCAAACAGTCCCATAACCTTCTGAACCTCCTAGGGGTTCTAATAGAATCTCACTTTGAACATGTGTGGAGAGGACCTTACTAGGACTTCCTGGGCAGAATGCATATACTAGGAGCTTAGCTAGTGTTTAGTTTTTATGGATAATCACAAAGTCCTCTTCAGTTTACTCTGGCCTCCTTCAGCCAGTGAGGCTGTCGTTGGCTGAGAGGGGGCTGCTCTTTCGTTGCCTTCATGTTCTCCTCCCACTTAGTAGGTTCTCTGTGAAGACCGTGAGCTCATTCCGCTCTCACAGAAGATGTGTAAGCCGTGTGTGTTGATCTAACTAGCCATTGACAATTTATCGTTATTCTTTCATAGGTTGTAGGATATTTTTCAGAACTGGAAATCTTTTGAACATTGACACTTCGGCTTCTCCTTTAAATGGTCATAGTAGAGAAAGCAAAACAAAACCCCCTCAACTTTAGCCTCTGAGGTACAATATTTAACTACTCAACATTCTTTGTTTTGCATAAAGAAATGTTTAACCAAGGTTTCTCAGGTAGCAGTCAGATGGTCCACTTTAAAAACAAATGCGCACATACAAATAAGTAAAATAAAGCATCTTTTTCTCAAAGGGCAACAGTATGGAGAGTTAAGTATTGCTCTATTTATTTATTTATTTATTTATTTATTTATTTTTGGGTCTCATATTTTTTAATCTTCCCCAAAGCTCACATCTGCCTGAACAAGTGGTTCATCCTTTGGAATAGAAGTCATGCTCAATGTGCTTGCTGAGATATTGTGACCAGTCATTGCTGTAGATGGGATCATAAAATTAATCACATGCCTATGAGATGCTTATGGCCCAACCAAAGTGTCAGTGAAGCTGCAAAAATGTAACTGAGAGTAGATGATACTGGGTTTTCTAGTATCTTAAGGATCTTTAGTTTGAACTTCCCAGTTTTAGGTAAAGAACTGCCAAGACAGACACTAGAGATATGAGTTGTGGCCCAGACAGACAGTCCAGATACAGGTTGAAGCCAAAGTCTTAGAGAGCACTGAATGTTAAAGACACAACCAGAATTTGTTCACCAATACCCTTTCTTCTATTTATAGCCCTTTTATAAACCATAAGAAAATCTAATCTTGGTTTTAAAAGAAAAAAAAAAAGAAAACAAAACAATTCCCTTTCATTAGATTGTTAGCAATGTGACAGAGCCAGCCAGAATGGCAGGCTTGTCACTGAACGGTCTTATCAGGGATGATCACTGTAGACCAGGAAGCTGCCTCTCTCGGTGATGGATGCATGGGCTATTCAGTGTCAGGTGGGGAGGCAGGGGACAGGGTCTATAGAGAACAGGACAATGAAAATACAATCCAAGTCACAAATACAAACTGTGTATAGGATTTTAAATTCTAGTAGCCACAAATAATAATAATAATAATAATAAACCAGAAGCAGGCAATGCTATTTTTAGTAGGATTTTATTTAATCCCTTATCTCTAGACTTTCAATATGTAATTGATATGAACAAAATAAGTTTACTTTGGCTTTTGTGTGTTAAGCCTGACAGCATGTCTTAAATGTTTCATAGTGACAACTGTCCGGCTTTTATATGCGACAAATGAGGTCTGGAGGCATCAGGCACTGGATGAGTGGGAGGGTGGCAGAGGCCCAGGTACCTTGGCCTGTCTGGGAGTTATTAGAGGAAGCTTCTCAAAATGGAACTTGAGTAGAACTAGCTTGTGGGTCTGACAAACAGACAGGTTCCGACTCACAAGACTTGGTGTTGCTGGATTCCGAGTCTTTCAGACGGTTTCCCCTGTGCCGTGTGGCTGAGTCCATCTGGAGTGTCTACCCAGTGGGCAAACGGAAGAGCATCTTCCAGCAGCGAAGATTTAAGTGATCAGTAAACATTTAATCAGCAACTAGAAATGTTTCTTTTCACCTGATTCCTGGTGCCAGGACATAGGAACTTCTAATCCTGCCTGCTTCAAAAGTGAAGATTGCTTTCGACCTGCCCCACACTCCCAGCTCCAGAGGACTAGGTTGAGGGTACATCTGATGGGAGATGGGACCGTGGTTCTGTCTGTGAGGGGCTGACTTCTCCCACTTTATTAAGCAGAGCTATGCCTGTCCTCAAAGCCGATATCTTCCCTTCATTCCCTTTCTCTATGAAAAGGTCCCTCAGGGATGGCCCCCATTTGAAGTTTCAGAGACTAGCCTATGGCGGCAGTGTGGCAGTGCCATCACGTGAGTGGAGAAAGAAGGAATGGTCTCAGAAATGTTGAGAAGATAGTAATTGGTCACACACACACACACACACACACACACACACACACACACACACACACGGACAGAATCAGAGCCATGACTCTGAAGGCTCATAAAGCAAATCAATCCCAAGCAGTTGTCTAGCCACAGCCTGGCTTGTAGTGGCCTAAATATTCTGAGGAAAATACACAACTGCATCTTGATACAGGACAACAGAATCTCAACATTTCAAAGGAGATGTTGATAAATCTGATTAGGTTACAATTAAAAACAACAAAAGACAACACAAAGGGGTCAAGTGACAAGTCACAGACATCTGGAATGTATGACCTCCTGTTACCATGGCAATGACATCACAGGGTGACTTTGAAGAACTCCAAAGTACCCAGCTGACCTGTGAGGAGCTTTCTGAATGTAGTTTAATAGCTCAAGTGGCAGGGAGCCTGAGGAATGTCCCGTGAGTCCTCTGAAAGGGGCCTGGCTGAGAACACAGTGACTCCATTTACCTTGGGTATGGTGGAGGCTCTTTGGTGCCCTCCTCCCACATCCTATAGAAGAGCTCCTGTCCTGCTCAGAAGGGGGCTCACACTAACTTTTCAGGGATGTATATGTACACTGGAGTCACAAACTTGCTGAATCTTGCTTTTTCTATAAACAATCACTTCTTTACCCCTCTTTTATGCAGTTTCTCTCTGTGATCTTTATTAACAATTGATTATGTCTTTCCATGTTTCCCCAAAGCCCATATAATTCTAAGACATCTATGTATCTAATTATAGGCATTTGGGCCTTCATTAAGTTCTGTGGGGGAAGCTATGTAGCATTTAATAAACACAATAGCACTAATGTGTATGCATCAGAAGGGAACTTTTGTCTATACAGAAGTTCACATGGAGAGAGAAGTGCTTACAGGGATCTTTACTGTGGCATTGTTGGCTATAAAAATAATTTAGAATGGGCTGTAGAAGAAACTGTAGTCTGTTCAGAAAATGAGGTGAATGTACTAGATAACATATTACCTAGATGTGTAAATAAAAACAGCATGTAAACATGGTATCTGCTGCTTGCATGTTTATAGCAAAAACTCTGTAGAACACACTATGGTCAAGTAAAAGAGCAAGCTTAAAGAAAAAAAGAAAACAAACAAACAAACAAAAACCCCAAGCAATTAGGCAGGAAATGAGGGAGGGGGAAAGGAGGAGGGAGAGAGGGAGGGAGGGAGGGAGAGAGGGAGGGAAGGAGGGAGGGAGGGAAGAAGGAGAAGGAACAGAGCAGGGCAGGGGGAGTTGAACACTTGTGGGGAATCGATGCTGGTAAAATGTGTAACTACATCTAGTTCCTCTCCCTGCTTTCTGCATGCAGAAACCATACTCTGATGGGTGGCAGTGCGTGGTGCATGGCTGCAGAAGCTGTAGGCTAACCTCCCACACTCCTGGTTAACCGTGCTGGCACTGGCCAAAACGTTCTTTATCTATTCTGATATTAAAGCTCCTGGTTCGCCCTACATGGTCAACACCGGGCTGAGCACTACAGATATTGATATACTTTCATGGAGAAGATTTAATTTAAAATATGAGTTGAGTGGGGAAGAAAGGAGAGCATTTTCTCTCCCGTGTTATGGGATCTATTGGTCGCTATATATTTATCAGAAGTTAATTGTCAAAATATCTTCAATAACACTATGTCTTTTACAAAGTCCTTGGTATGGCAGTCGGATTTTATAAGTGCCTTTGAGACTGATGGATAAGGAAATGGCAGAAACACTTAGAAGACTGAATGCCATTGATGATCACCATGAAAACAAGGCCAATTAATATAGCTGCCCTCCTTGCCCACTATGACTCCCTTCACTTCAGTGTTATCTAGAATCACAGTGTATTATTTTGAAAAATTCCAGTTGTTTTTCTTTAATACCACCCTCTCCACCCCAAAGATAACCATAGACTGAATTTTGTATCTGTTATTTTCTTTCTCTTATGATTTTAATCTATCTAAATAACTTTCAGATATATTTATTTTTTAATACTGTTGAAACTTGTATAAAATGTCCAGTCTTCTATGAACTACTTTTATGTCCACTTTGTGTCTGAGAAATTAATTTTTATATATGTAAATGCAATCATTGTTTTCATTGCTGTGTAATATTCTCTTTTAACAACAACTGTGTTCTATGGTTTTTTTTCATAAATGTGCATGTGTGTGTATGTATGTATGTGTGTGCACATGTGTGGGTGCACTGTGTACACGCATGTGTGTGTAAGTATGTGTGTTTTTGTGTGTGCAGGCTGTGTGTGTTCATACACATGTGGAGCCGGTGTTTTTTTCAGGTAGCATTCTTTTGGGATGTTAGTTTTTGAAGGCAGTCTCTTGCTGGCCTGGGACTTGCTAAGGAACCCAGGCTGTCTTCTGTCTCTGCCTCCCCAGGGTTGGGATGACAAGCAGTGTGGCATTCCTAGCTTTAAAAACAACTCTACAAAAATGTGTTCGTGGACTCCTCCAATCCAATGACAGGAAATTCAGAGGGAAACAGATCAGTAAATACAAGAAAGGGATAGAACACCTCCCCCAACCCCCTCTTTTTTTTTCTTCTCTCTCTGCTTATCTCTGTCTCTCTGTCTGTCTGTCTGTCTGTCTGTCTGTCTGTCTCTCTCTCTCTCTCTCTCTCTCTCTCTCTCTCACACACACACACACACACACACACGCACACACACACACCTGACTCAGAAGAGCCCAGCATTATTTGTTGTTGTTGGTTCTTTTATTTTTAGACATGGACTGAAGTAACTCAGGCTGGCCTTGAACTCACTATGTAGGATAGGATAGACTTAAACCTTAAACTTCTGATTCTTCCCCAGAATTTTTTTTAAAGATGTCTCTATGCTAACCGAGCATAACTCTTCTCCTTACTCCCGAGATCATACATTAAAACAACTGCTCACATAATGTTTGTTTCAGGTTGAGGACTTTACACCACCCAGGAACATTTTGAAACACACAGGAAGATGTGCGAGGTCACATGTAGAACTGCACCAGTTGATGTAAGAGGTATGAGAGCCTACCCAGACTCCTGGTATCAGCAGGAGTCCTGGGTTAAAACCCTCACAGAGACCGAAAGGAACTGTATGTCCAAGCGTCTAACGTGCATATGATAAAACAATGCACAAAGGAAATCCAAACTGGGAGTAGAGTGAGACCTTATACAATGGCAAGCAGGCTGAAGAGGAGAAGACTTGACAAGACCATAGGTCAACCAAGCACTTGCTCCTGTCAGAGGAGTAAAGAACTGTTTACCTTGTGTATTCTCATCTTATTAATCTATATTAACTATGTATAATGGGTTTTACTATGACATTTCATATATGTGATCTATTGCTGGCTAATTTTTTACATGAGTTCTCGGGATAGAAACCAGGTTCTATCTACTGCCCCTTTCTTCCTGCAACCTCTTTCTGAGACACAATCTCATTATATGGTTTCAGCCAAGCCCAAACCCAAAATCTTCTTGCATTGAGCTCCCTTTTAAATACTGTGTATGTGTGTGTGTGTGTGTGTGTGTGTGTGTGTGTGTGTGTGTTTAATGTATGGGTATACATGTGTCCCTGCATGGATTTCTGTGCCCCAGGTGTAGGTGGGAGCTCTCAGAGGCTAGAAGTGGGTGCCAGATCCTCTGGAATTGGACTAACCAGTGTTATGAGCCACCATGTAGGTTCTGAGAAGCGAACTGAGGTCCTCTGAAAGAGCAGCCAGTGCTTTCGACTGCTGAGCCATCTCTCCAGCCACTTCCCTTTCACTTTTCCATGATTATTTACAAATGGAATTTCTGGATTCTATGGTGTATACATTTAACTCTCTAGGTAACAGCAAGTTATGCAGAATTATGTGTTCTAGCTATATAAAAATTCTCCTTCCTCTATATCCTTGCCAATACGCCTGTGTGTTTTTATTTGTCAATTGGCTCATGTAAAACTTAATCTCATTTTTTAAAGGTAAGAATATTTATTAAATGTCTAATATGTACTTGGGAAATTGTGAAAAAAGCAGACAAATGAAATTAAAATGTCCCAAACCTTATCTTCATGGAACTTACAATCCAATCAGAGGTCTGGAGAGAGAGGTATTTTGAACTTCAGTGACTGATGAATGCTAGGAATTTAAATCAGAGTGTAGGACCAGATGAGGCTGTTCTGGGGTAGGACTGAGCCCTAGAAAAGGCCTCTCTGAGGAGATGTGCGTTTGATCAGAACCCAGAAGGTGAGCAGAAACTACGCTGGTGCCATTTAGTTTTACTTGGTGGATCATTTAGGGCTCAGCTAGGATGCAGAGCCATCATTCCTTGCTCGCTGTTCTCCATGCCTGCTCCTTCAGAAAGCAATGTGTAATTATGCTTCGGCCTGGATTCTCTAATCTGCCCTGTTGGCCTTCTTGTGTTTTCTTTAACAGTGTATTATTTTAACATTACAATGTAATATTTTAACATTGCAATGTAAAGGGGTACAATCACACATTCAATATTACAATGTAATATTTTAATATTATAATTTAAAATTGTAAAATGTAATGTGATGCTTACAGCTTCTATTTCAAACACCAATTCTAACTGTATTTGGATTACTTAAGCCATATAGGTGTTCAGTCTGGCTTATTTTTGTGTGATGTTTTGTATTTATTTGCCCATTTTTTAATAGTAAAGTTTACAAAAATGAAAAAAATTATAATATCTTAACATTTTAGATTAATTTAGTGTGTTTGTGTGTTTGTGTGTGCACACTCATGAGTGTACACACAGAAGTAAGAGAAGAATGTATGGAAGTGAGTTCTCTCCTTCTACCATATGAATGCCAATGTTCACACTTAGGTACTGACTTGGTGGTAAGAGCCTTTACACTCTGAGCCATCTTGCTAGCTCAAACTGTAAGGTTTTTTTTGAAAAATAGTAGTTTTATAATTATCCTTGTTATATGGTAGGTGAAATATCATTTTCTCTTATTTCTGTTAGGGGAAAGAATAATTGACAACTCTTATTTGTTAGTATTCTATTTCATTAGTAAATATTAATTAAAAGTAATAGGTTTCATAATGACATCTTCATATGGTTTTTGAAGTAGTATTTTGGTAATTCTTGGCCCTTGCATATTAGAAAATTATCTTGATTAATTCTATACATATTTTATGAGGTATTGATTGAAATAATATTAGTTCTCAAAGTCAATTGGAAAATAAGCCTAGTTTTCATTATTAAATCTTTAAATGCATATATGAACATGTTATATTTCTTAATTGGTATTATATATAATATATTTATGTATTTTGTAATGTATCCCATGACTTTATTCTAATAGATTGTTAAGAATTATTATTCAATGCTTTGATATGCCCACTAGAAAATTTTCTATATGTTTTACTTTTTGGTCTAAATAGCATTTAATATGCATCATAAAAATAAAGTTTTGTAAAATTACACACATAATGTAACATACGTTTTGCCTTCAATTCTTTCTGGTGTAAAAGAGTGCAATCAAGTTTGATTTTGTGTCTAGAAAATTTGCTAACTTTAATGTTCATGGGTTATGTGAACATTCTTTAGAGTTTTTCAAAAGATAATCTTCACCTACCAATATTTTTGTTTGTTTCTTAGCCCTGCTCATTCTCATTGCTTGTCTGTACTCTGTAAGTTTTTCAGTGGGTTACTGTGACATTCCAAACAGAACCTCAAAGAGGAGAGTCACACTGGATCTGGTGACTGATGAGAACATGTGTGCTTATACTGGTTTTGACACTTTTCTTTTGTTTCATTTTGAATCTGGATTTCGAGCCCTGGCTGGCCTCAGACTCTCTGTCCTTCTGTCCCAAGTGCCAGGGTTATAGGCACATGCCATAATGCCAATCTGGCTTTGAAATTTTAATTACCTTACCACTGAGTGTGTAATTTTCTGTCTATATAAATTTATATGCAATATTTAATACTTACATATGAATATGAATGTGTGAATATATTACACATAGTCAATACTTTCTTCAATTTAAAAGTATTTTACCTGACTCCTGCTTTCTGAATTATAAACATGTATCATGGATTTTCTGCATCTATTGACTGATCATTTCCCTCTCAAACCAATCATGAGGTTTTCTAATACGAAGCAGCTTTGCAAACCTGGCATAAGCCCCACTCAGTCATAAAATATTGGCAGTTGTGATTAATATTCATATGATATCTGCATATAAGTTACATATTTGCATAATTAACAAGTGGCATTCCTCTATTTTTGTGTTGTCTTTACCTATTTGGATGCCCTGGGTATAGTTGTAAGTTGAGGAGAGTTTCCTGTTTTTCCATTTGAATATGATTATAATAACCTGTTCTTGGGATGCTAGGAGAAGTAATTTATTCATTTTGCTGAATTTTTAATATTTATTGGCATAAAGTTATTCATTTTTCTTCTTATTATTTCTCCATAGTAGCTACAGATAGGCCTCATTTTCATTCCTAATATTGTTTATTAATGCTTAATTTCTTTTTTCCTGATCCATCTTGCAAGGATTTGGTTAGTTTTGTGAAAAAAAAATATGGCCACTTGCATTTTCATTAACCTTAAAAAAATAAGATCTTTGATATATTCTCATAGGTTAAGAAATAATTACAGAAAATATGTATTTTAAAAATAAGTATAGTTTTAATATTTTTGGCCAGTATGATAACAATATCTTTGGATGTTGTTACTATGTAGAAAATTTATTTTCATTATTAAAATAAGCTACTGAGTACATACAAAATTCTTTAATTCTAAACACACAACTTCTTAAAATTAGTTAATTAATTTTTACTTTATATCACAACTGTAGCTTCTGCTCCCCCCACCCCTGCTTCTCTCTCCTTAGTCCCCCCTCCCTTCTCTTCTCCCCACCCCATCTACTCCTCCTCTGTTTCTTTTCAGAAAAAGGGAGGCCTCCTATGGATTTCAACCAGCCTTGGCATATCAGATTACAGTAAGACTAGGTGTATCCTCTCCTACTGAGGCTAGACAAGGCAGCCCAGGAGACTTAGATTGGTTATCTGTCCTGTTTTGTTCTCTAGCTCATCTATTTCTTCTACAATCTATATATAGTCTCTTGGTGTGTGTGTATATGTATATGTACACATATAAATGTATACATATATGTATGTTGTATTAATATACACATATACACATTCTATGTATATATGCACACACACATATACTTTATATAAGCATACATATATTGTCTATCATATATTTATCTATCAACACATACTCTCTTGATGTATATACACACACTCCCTCTCTCTTTCAATGTATACATACATACACACACATTCCCCCCTCTTTCAGTGTACACACAACACACTCACCCTCTCTCTTTCAATGTATAAGTACACACATAGACATACTTTCTCTCTTTCAATGTATGCACACACACACACTCTTTCTCTCTCTCTCTCCCACTCGCTTTCAATGTGCATGCGTGTGTGTGGGCACACACACACACACACACACACACACACATTCCCTCTGTCTTTCAATGTGTACACACACACTCTACACGCTCTCTTCTCTCTCTTTCTCCATACACATTCATATCCATAAGTACTACCCCTTTTCATTCCTTCATTCTGTTCTCTTTGGTTATTCATCTATTTATGCACCTGTACCAGTACTAGTAATAATTAATAAAAAAGATAGATTGGATGAATTATTGGATGTATTCATATAAATAAGTACAATAGAAAAATCTATTTGATCTGTGTGTATTAAAATCTCATAAATACAACATTGAGTTCCCTTCAAATTGATAAATGAATACTTTGAGCACTAGATGACATTTCTATGAAAGTTAAAGAGATAAAAATCAGTATAGTAACTGTATAGAAAAGATATCAATAAATACATAAACATCTACACACATTCAGAATTATGCTGCCTCTGAGAGATGGGTGAAATACGTTGAGGGAAGTCCATCTGGTTGATTAGATCTGTAACAGCTTTTTCTTAAACATAATTAAAGTTTGATCTTAATTTACATGATCTTATCATTCTTTGTGAGTATGTGCTTCTGGAGACTGCTGGCAGGACCTGGCAAGTGCTTAACTGAGCTACATCCTTGTCCTCTTTTGCTTTATTTTGAAATGAAGTCATTCTAGCTTTTCCAGGCCAGCCTGGATCATACCCTGTAGTTTAGGCTGGCCTAGAACATTTGCGGTAGCCTAGGCTGGCCTTGAACCTCCAGTCCTTCTGTCTGAACCTCTC
Organism: Mus minutoides; assembly: GCA_902729485.2. NCBI lineage: Eukaryota > Metazoa > Chordata > Mammalia > Rodentia > Muridae > Mus > Mus minutoides. Next base: position 156,455 of record CACVCL010027209.1, read on the forward strand.
TAGTAGACGAAATTATAGGCCTAGCTATACTTGTACATTAAAATTTCCCTACTGATTTTAAATAATAATAATAATTAATAATGATAACAGTAATAATAATGATAATTTATTGAAATAGTATACAGAACCTTTAATTTCTAATATGTTATATAATTTACTTTATATATTTAAATACTATATAATTTATATACTGTTTATATAATATAAATATATAATATATAATATATAAGCTCAACATTGTATTCATGAGATTTTTAACATAGATCAAATTGATTTCCTTTCACTGCTCTGTTGTACTTATTTATGTGAATATATCAGTTTATTCATATAGCATCCCCTTTTTATTAATTATTAACAGTACTGGTACAGGTGTATAAATAGAGTAACCAAAGAGAATTAAAAATTCATATATAATAATATACATAGTATGAATTATATTATAAATATATTATTAAGCTAAATTATATTATAAACATAAAGTAAATTATATATTTATAAAATAAAAATATAAATAAAACTATATTATATAATGTAAATTATCATATATAATTTATACTATATGTAAATTCTTTAATTCTACTGACCATGGAACACCAAGAACCTCTATTGGTGTTTTAGGATTAGCCTTGTTTGTGGATCCTGTATTCAGAATACATATACTACCCCAGACTGTTTGCAAAGATGAGGCAAATCCAAGACCTTGTGTTTGTTTAGCTTGCCATCTGATTACAGTAGTGCTTTGAGCTCAGCAGGATGGAGAGGAGGTTGGTGTACACATAGTTTATACCTTATCAGTTCCCTTCAACTTCTTGGATGTTTCAGCAACTTTAACTGGTTGCGTCTGACGGCCTCCTGCCCCATCCTGTTGACATAAAGAAGTTGACAAAATAGACATCTTCCTGGTCAGAATACAGCTCGACCATGACCTTGTGTTTGCTCTAAAGTGCATGTAGTATAGATAATGCCACCTGAATGGGGGCAGCTGGGGGCCTCCATTAATCAATCAAGAATCAATGGTCACTATATTAGGTCATTCTTATAAGTAACTGATACATAGACCATGTCTTCTTCTCAATAAAAAAATCATCGTAATAATGCCGTTTTAAGATTAGGTTTCGTTAGTATTTAAGATGAGTCTGATTCTTGGTTTTTTTTTTTTTTTTTTTTGCAATAGCAATGCTTTATTTGGCAGACTGGTTTTTTTTTTTTTTTTTTTTTTTTTTCACACACACATATATAAAAGAATGTATAAATAAAGCTGCTGATTTGACCTGGCAGGCTTCAATTCTAATTCAGCATACTTTCCCTATTTTTATAAAGTGCAGGAAAAATGTTGGCCTTTAGAAACTGATATTCCCTGGGTGTGCTAACGAAACTTCTGGTGAGCAATCTCCAAGACTGGGCCTGTCACAGTGTTTACTGTACTTTTAAAAATGGTACTTTAAAATGGTAACTTAAAAAAATCATTATTATTGCTCTTAAAAATACTGTAGTGAAGTTCTAATAGAAAAACTTCCAAATAAGGGCTGGTATAAAATTTGTCCTCATCTAAATAAAATGGACAAATTATTTTAGGGATGTCCTTTTAGAGACCATATCCTATAAATGGTGAGTGTGGGTCTTGTGTGCTTCCCGTATACACGCTACTACTATCTTGCTGGAGGTTTGTAAATCCTGCATTCTTTTGATTAAGTGTAGATACTCCAAAATGAAGCTAGAGGCAAATGTGACTATTTTTTCTGGGCACAGGCTGGGTGGAGAGAATGCTGTGATCATGTGTCAAAAATCCTAATCATCTGGTCTTATAATGAATGGATTAGTTCCTCGTCTCTGCCAATAGAACATGAGCGTATGAAAACTTTGAAGTGCAGAAGGCAACGGCAAAGAAAACAATAAAGTGTGCATGTGAGCGTTGGTGATTAGGAGACGAGGGCCCCACGGGTCAGCTCCCCATAGGTACAAACAGATGTTTGCTCTGTTTCACAGCTGCTAAATATGATATAAATCCAAAGAATTTTTCTTGTTTTTATAAAGGGAAAAAATACCCAGACAGCAAATTTTTGGTCATTCAGATACTCTTACCAAATGACATCTGGTTTCTGTACTGCTTATTTAAGCTGTCCTTAAAAAAAATGTTTGCCAAGGGGAGTAACTGTAAACTTTCAGCCCTTCGCCATACACAACAGTACAGTTTAAATTCCAGCATAACATGCACAGCTTATTAGAAGCAATGCCACTCTGTATTAACCAGCCAGTTTTACTTTAAAGGAAACTGGTTAGATATTCTGTAATTAGTTAAGGGAAATCTGTGATGGGGTTACATGTAGAATATTCTAGGATTCCTATCCTAATGATGGCAAAGAAAATGAATGAATGACTTCCATATGTTAAGGGTAGTGGAGGGCAGAGCTGAATTACAGTTACCTAAAGTGGAAAGTCAGTACCCTGGCACCGTGCTCTTTTGGCGTGCGTCAAGGTGACTGAGTGAGTACACGGGGCAGAGGGAAACCCTGGCAGGTCGGAGATCAAGACAGACATGGACGTGAGCAGAAGGTGTGCCGTGATTTGGGGGACTATCCGGATGCTTTCTCTGCATCCATGATACCTTCAGGTTCTCGCATGAAAAGGGGGTGTGATTGGGTCCAACAGCACACATGAGAGCACTGACATGTGAGGGTACCGAGACCCCAATGGAGTCTCCTTTGTAGGAGGTTTACTCAGCCTCACAGGCTTGTCTTCCCAATATTTCCCAAAGTGACCTTTGTGGCAGACATAAGACCTACAAACAGTTGTTTGGGTTTTTTTTGTTTTTGTTTTTTTTTTAAGTACACTTATTCATTTCATGCCTCGCAGGTCAACAGTAGAGAAAATGAGGTCATTCCACACCAGGTCTGGAAGTGGGTATCATTGCTTTTCTGGGGAGCTGGCGTCATGACTCGGTTGGATGCTACAATTCCAGCTTGGTAGTGAGGAAGTATAGCATACACGGTGACATGTCCAGTCTTGGTGACTGCTCACTGGAAGTTCTGTTAGGGCTCTACAGTCTTCAAACACCTGTCCAGTACAAGTCCCCAGAATGAAGACAATGTGCCACATGGATCTTCCTTTGACTTTTTTGTAAAACTGATTTGTTCACTGTAGAGGAACTTGTGTTGATGTTCTATGGTGTGAGTTTGAGCACATCTGATGCTATCAAGAGGCTGTGATGGTTCCTAGTGTGCTTAGCTATGCAAAGCTTAGACATGGGTTCAACCTGGCCCAGGACTAATCGCCAGTGTCTACATTGAGCCAATCCCAGTTTGTTTCCCATTTCTTCTGATGTTTGAGTAGGAACAATGGCTCCCTCCAGGTTACATGATGACATTTATGTATCTCTCAGAACCATCAATTCTGTGTTTACTAACACTGAGATGCTCCTCCAGTCTGGACTCTCCTATATCCCAACTGTTTGGAAAGTCTCATGTCAGAGCTCATGAGGAGTCCTCTATTTAGTTGTCCCTCAATGAAAAATACCAACTTCTTACTTATTGTGAACAGCTCCCTAGTGGTTCTTGGAAATCTGATTGCATTTTAAGCTTGGAGTTTGCAAAATTGTGCCCCCGTGGGCCATTGTTTTATCTTGGACACTCCAGAGACTTTATGGCAAGAGAAATTCTCAAGGGACTCACACTGAATTAAGTTCATGTGGTCTATTGAGAAGGGAGCAGTTTCCTCTCTGCTGTCAAAGATGTCCTATTGCGCTTCTTACTGGAACTCCCCAACTATACTCCATGCCTCCATTTCTCCCACACTATTCCCTATAATGGGCTAGCAATAGTTTTCATTTTAAAACTTTTTTCTCTTCCCAACTGTCTCACCTTTCTCCTTTTTCATCCGTGTCTTCCAAATAGCCCATTAACACGTAGTGACTCCTTGTGGAATCTTATTAAATACAAGAAGATAATTGCTAGATTTTTTTTCAACTTTTATTAGATATTTTCTTCATTTACATTTCAAGTGTTATCCAGAAAGTTCCCTATACCCTCCCCCCTCCCGGCCCTGCTCCCCACCCATCCGCTCCCACCCCCTGGCCCCAGCGTTCCCCTGTATTGGGGCATATAAAGTCTGCATAACCAAGGGGCCTCTCTTCCCACTGATGGCCAACTAGGCCACCCTCTTCTATATATTCAGCTAGAGACACGAGCCCAGGGGGGTACTAGTTAGTTCATGGTTATTCTTCCACCTATAGGGTTGAAGACCCCTTCAGCTCCTTGGGTACTTTCTCTAGCTCCTTCTTCCTTGGGAACCCTGTGTTCCATCTAATAGCTGACCGTGAGCTTCCACCTCCATGTTTGACAGGCATTGGTATATTTTCCCCCGAGACAGCTATATTCGGGCCCTTTCAGCACCATCTTGCTGGCATATGCTATAGTGTCTATGTTTGGTGACTGATTGTGGGATGGATCCCTGGCAGCCGCAGTCGTTGGGTCCATCCTTTGGATTCAGCTTCACACATGCTCTCTTTAACTCTTTCAATGTGTGGTTTGTTCTTAATTCTAGAAAGGGGTGACGTGTTCACATTTTGATCTTCCTTCTTCTTGAGTATCATGTGTTTAGTAAATTGTATCTTGGGTAGTCTAGGTTTCTGGGCTAATATCCACATATCAGTGAGTACATGTTATGTGAGTTCTTTTGTGAATGGGTTACTTCACTCAGGATGATGGCCTCCAGATCCATCCATTTGCCTAGGAATTTTATATATTTATTGTTTTTAANTCTTCCGGTAGTACTATGTCCAATTTTCTGAGGAACCGCCAGACTGATTTCCAGAGTGGTTGAACCAGCTTGCATTCCCACCAACAATGGAGGAGTGTTCCCCTTTCTCCACATCCACGCCAGCAACTGTTGTCACCTGAATTTTTGATCTTAGCCATTCTTACTGGTGTGAGGTGGAATCTCAGGGTTGTTTTGATCTAATTGCTAGATTTTTAAAAACCTTATTCTGAATAATTACTATAGATTCACAGACAATAGTAAGATACAGTGCTGAGAGGGCTCACCAATGAAAATATACTGAAAATTATTGTACATCTCAACCAGGGTCTTGGCACTTCTACAATCAATACTCAGGACAGTTCCATCAAAGCAAGATGTCCTCATTTGTCCTTCATACACAGCTGTGTGTCCAGTTCTCTCCATGGTCATTGTCAACTATTAATCTATGATTTTTTTTTTCTTTTAAGAATGCTGTTTAAGTGGAAGACAGGGGAGATGGCTCACTGAGTAAGTGTGTTTGCTGTGCAACCATGAAGACCTGAGTTTGAATCTCCAGCATCTATGTAAAATGCTGGACATGGTTGCATGGGCTTAAAATCTCAGGATGGAAGGGAATAGAGATGGGTAGATGTTCTCTGGCCAGCCAGCCTTCCCTAAGCAGTGAGATTCTGGCTCACTAAGAGACCTTGTCCAAAGAAACAAAGTGGAAAGAAGAAAGCCAGTGTGTTCTTCTGGCTTCTGCATGCATGTGCATGGATTCAGACACATGCACACTCATGTGAGTTACAGAGTAACCATGTATACAAAAACATTACATGCACACACATCACATCACATCACATTGCATCACATACAAAGAAATAAAAAAGGAAACAGATCTTGTATACATGGTATTTTCTAGAATATAACTTTTGAACACTGGCTTTTTCTTTTTTACCTCAGGATAATTCTCTGAATATCCACCAAAACTGTTCATGGACTAGTCATTTATTCCTCCTATGGCTCAGTGTGGTGTAGATGAACCACAATTTGTCTGACCAGTTCCTGTTGGAAGGCATCAGTGTTTATCCGCAATGAACATTTGTGTGAAAATTTTTGTGTGAAGGTAAGTGTCTATTTCTCCACGACAAATCCCCAGAAAACAATCATTAGGTTTTACAAGACAAATCCATGGGTCTTGAAGGAACTGTCAAGCTGTTTCCTGGTATGACTGCACCCCTATCCAGTCATGGAAGTCATAATCTGACCACTTGGTAGCTGTCACTCTTTGGTTTTCAAGTTGGACTAACATAGTGATATTTTGCCATGGCTTTAATTAACATTTCCCTAATGACTATTGTACTGGCTAGTTTTGTGTCAACTTGACACAGCTGGGGTTATCACAGAGAAAGGAGCTTCAGTTGGGGAAGTTCCTCCATGAGATCTAGCTGTGGGGTATTTTCTCAATTAGTGATCAAGGGGGAAGGGCCCCTTGTGGGTGGGACCATCTCTGGGCTGGCAGTTTTGGGTTCTATAAGAGAGCAGACTGAGAAAGCCAGGAGAAGCAAGCCATCCCTCCATGGCCTCTGCATCAGCTCCTGCTTCCTGACCTGCTTGAGTTCCAGTCCTGACTTCCTTGGTGATGAACAGCTGTATGGAAGTGTAAGCCAAATAAACCCTTTCCTCCCCAACTTGCTTCTTGGTCATGATGTTTGTGCAGGAATAGAAACCCTGACTAAGACAACTATGATGTTGTGTGTCTTTCATGCACTCATTTTCCATCTTCTTCTTCTCTGATGTCACCCTATATTAGTTACCTTTTTCATCGCAGTGCTAGAACACCTGACAGAAGTGATGGGAGAGACAGAGGGAGGGAGTGAGGGAGGGAGGGAGGGAGGAAGAGTAGGTTCATTTTGGCCTTTTAAGGATACATTCTATTATGGTCAAGAGGGGTGGTGGCAGGAACTGCGGCTGCTAGTCACACTGCATCTGTTCCCAGGAAGCATCGAGAGATGAACGCCAGTACTTAACCTGTTTCTTCATTTTTGTATGCATCCCCTCTAGTTCCTAGGATGGTGCACACACAGGGTGGGATTCTTGTCTTAATCTACCCAAGATAGAATCTTCACCAGTATGCTCAGAGCCCTGTTCCCTAGGCGAGTATAGTGGAGGTGTTTTCAAGTTGACTGCATCTGTAACTGGATGCTTATTTTGCTATTCCTTTTCATACAACCATCACTGAACGGTCAAAAGAGATTCTTGAAAGACACGGAGTTCACACAAGATAAAATCTAGATTTGAATTCAGGTCTGGATGACTTGACATTGTTTTTGTTTTGATCTGTCAACATCATGGTCCCTTTAATCTACTTTTCAAAGGTTTATTTAACATGTTCTTTATGGCCCATCTCAAAAACTACCTCTTCCGAAAGTCCTTTATTGATTTGTCAAGTGGAGCATGTCTCGTCTCTCATTCTTTTAAAGACAGATTCTTCGTGATACAGTTTGCTCTTTAATGGCATGATGAGCCTGTTGCCTTAAACAAAAGCATTAACTCCTTTTTAAAATTTATTTATTTATTTACTAGATAATTTCTTCATTTACATTTCAAGTGTTCTCCCATAAGTCCCCTATACCCTCCCCCTGCCCTGCTCCCCTACCCACCCACTCCCACTACTTGGCCCTGGCATTCCCCTGTACTGGGGCATATTAACATTGTTAGACCAAGGGCCTTTCTTCCCCAGTAATGGCCAACTAGGCCGTCATATCAGTCAGATGTGCATTTTGTATATACGGATTCTGCGAATGTGTCAGTAAGCACTGAGGGTTTTAGTAAAGTTTGTTTTACGTTGTTTTGCTATGGCCCACAAAGTAAGCCCTTATAGAGTGCTCTTGTGTCTTTTGGTGATCTGGGTAGATCATATCAATAATCTAGACACAATACAGTCACTCCACACTGAGTGTTCCTTTCCCACTTGTCATTAGGGTGAGTCTCAAAAGTATGCCAATGGCACCTTCCTGCTAGAATGTTTATTCTAGATGTGTTATGGAATGTAGGAGGAGAAGATGATGCCAGAAACAATCTTTCTATATAGTGTCTTAGGGGGCTAGAGAGATGGCTCAGCACTTTGGAGTGCTTGTTAGTCTCCAACAGCACAGTGTTGGATTCCTAGCACACATGTGACGGCTCACAGCCACCCATACCTCCAGTTCCAGGGCATCTGATGTCCTCTTCTGATTTCCTGGAGGACCAGGTGTGCAAGTGGTGGACATAAGTGCATTCGGGCAAAATATTCATACACGTGCAATAAATCTCTAAGAAAGTATTTGGTAGTTTGTTCACACCACAGTTACGAAAAGGTATTAAGTAACACCTTTGTCAGTTTTTAGCTGTGACTGTGTTCCTTTGGATTTATACGTTTCCGGTCTTACGTGGAAGGGCGGCATTGGCTTCTAATGTTCTTCTGTTAGAGACTATGCTGGAGGAGCATCTAAGATGCGGGGCATCTTAGGGCCAGTGGACTCTGAGCCGTGATATGGAACTGTCAATTCACAGAACATATTTTCTTTTTCTTGGAGAACATGGACGGGAATTTGGATTTATAGGCTGCACAATTTAGTAATTTTGTTCAATAAATGAAAGTGGCATCCTGTTCCTTTGACTTGCAAGTCTGAAATTGCAAAATGATACCAGGGAAGACTGTTCATAATGAAAATTAGGGCCACTAGTCATTCCCTGTTGTGTCCGGAGAATGGATGGCAGTGTTGTGGATATAAATATTTCCCAGCTGTGGAAACTATCGATAGCCTTGGTGCTGAGCATAGATCTGACACCAGCATTCCAGCAATGCATTCTCCACTGTAGAGTTCGCCTCCACTTTTTCTTAACTCCTCATTTTATTTTTTTTCCTAACACACTCTTTTTGTCATCATTCAGGCTTACTGCTACTGATTCTGAGTCCAAAGAAGCCATTAAGAGAGCAGGCTCAGACCCAGGCAGACTGTCCTCCAGCCCGACTCTACAACGTTGTAGTTGTATCGCTGCAAACAAATAGCAAGGCTAGATCCACATTTCCTCATATAAGATGGGAACATAAGTCACAGCTATTACATGGCCATCGTGGGACTAAGAGAAATGATGGGACAGGTCTGCACTAGTCCACTGCTTCTCTTGACACTGGTTGTTGCTTATCTTTATCTTTGTAATTGTAAGTATTTTGAATTAAAAAGCACTGAGGTTTGTCCCCCAAACCTTAGAATCTATATACAGATGTTCCTGAAACCAGAGGAACATGCAAGCACTCACTCCAGTGCATTCATTTCAAACAGCACCCACCCAAACAATGTAGCGCCCACCTAAATGTAGCACATTCATACTTCCCTACATAGCGAGTGGGGGCTTCAGAACACATGTAAGAAAGGCCCTTTAGGAAAAGATTCATAGTTAAACAAAACACTTTAACTGATGGCTGCTTAATTTATTTTGCCAACATTATCTGGGTACCCCTCTAGGCCAGCAATGTACTGGTACCGAGATCCAGGCCTGGTATTATTCGACGTCCATTTCATAAATAAAATCCATCTATTTGATCACCTCCCGACTTGTTTTTCTCAGGTAACTCCCAGAAGTTGTTTGCAGTTGGTTGGATTTAGAAATGAACTTGAGCTGGGTGTGGTGGCGCACGCCTTTAATCTCAGCACTTGGGAGGCAGAGGCAGTCGGATATCTGAGTTCGAGGCCAGACTGGTCTGCAAAGTGAGTTCCAGGACAGCCAGGGCTATACAGAGAAACCCTGTCTTGAAAAAGAAAAAAAAAAAAAGAAAGAAAGAAAGAAAGGAAGAAAGAAAGAAAGAAAGAAAGAAAGAAAGAAAGAAAGAAAGAAAGAAAGAAAGAAAGAAAGAAAGAAAGGAACTTGAATTTCCCTCTTAGACTTATATCTATGCAGGAGGAAGGTGCCAGTCACCAGTGAGCATGGTGGCCTGGGAGTCACCTCTGCTGACCTCAGAACTATGTGGCCTCTCCCTAGAGTCCTTTGTTGTGGTTGACCCTGGTGATATCTGTATTTGGATGTTAATTCCACTTTCCCAGGAGGGTTGTCAGGAGGAGGACTGAGTCACTCAGGTGACTTCTTGTGAACCTTCCCCCAAATGACTAAAGGGGACCAATTATGGGGCGAGTAGGTAGAACTTCCAGGTTGGATGGAGGAGAGAGGAAGCAGGGGAGAGTTAAGGGCTTTTTGGATGGGGCTAGCGAGAGGGCAAGATGTAGCTGCCAGTGTCTCCCGGCTTATATCTAGTATCTCCCGCCTTATATGGTGAATCCACCAAGATCTGCCACCGAAAGATTTAGATTTAATGTGGCTTATACGATTAGCATTCTAGTTGTTGTGCCCAGCGATTGAGTTACCATTGTTTCTGAACTGTTTGTGTGGCGGTTCAAGAGGGAAGGTATGGTGGTGAATCGTGGATTTGCCAGATGTTCACCCCAAAGGCATGGGGGTTTTGAAGCATGGGGCTAGCGTCATAGCAACCTGCCAGTGGGAACTTAGTGAGCTGGGTGGAGACGTTTCAGGAACTTCAGGCCAGAGAGTCTCCACGAGATAAGAACAGGCCAGGAGACCACCGGGGCTGAGAGTAGTTGGATATATCAAGGGAACTTGCTCTCTTTTAATATTCCCTGAAACAGTTCCTATACCTGTAACTTCCAAGGACAGAACTGCATGGCCAAGGTGGGATGCCTGAGTGGCTGGTCTTGTCCTCTACAGATATGGAGCACTTCATGCTGCAGAGAAAGGAGCTGGCAGAGCCTCCATCAGTCTGTTTGCAGAAGAGCAGCTGGCTGTACCTTCACTGCAATAAAGTGTTAGAATTAATAGCCCTCATCTGTTTTCATTTTGCTAACCCACTACATCAAGCACCGCAAAATAAATATATTAATTAAATGTCCCTCTCTTGGAGGCATTTGGAAAATGGAAAAATGTTCATCTGCAGCAGGGTGGGGGTGGGGGTGGGGGGAGCAGGGAATAATTACAGACTTGAAACTTCTACAGTTGGAAGAACAATAAAAAGAATAGAAATGACTGTAAAATAGTCTGTTCTTGGCATCACTTAATTGGCCTATTTATTTTTCTGTCTCTGAAACTGTCTTTAGTGACACCTACTGATAAGAGCCAATCGGAACCGTGGTCGAATTCCTTCAGATTGGACCTGCCAACAAACTGCTCAGCCCTCCAGATGTTACCGCTTTGTGAGAAATAAGAACTCAATAAACCAGGCTCACCCTTCCTCCTGGGGTGAACACAAAGACAGTCAGATATGGAAAATCACGGCTCAGCACCGTGAACAATGCACTCAAGTGAGGGGTTGGGGCCGGTCGGTCTTATTTGTCTTGGTGGAACAGACAGCCATGGAGCCTGATGCAAGAATTTTAGTTGGCAACCGTTCAAACTCTGACTATACATTGCAATTTTTCAACCAAAGGAAACCTGGGAGCTGGGAAAAATGGCCTTTTAACAACAGGCATGAGACACTTGTGCAAAGGGTTCGGTATGTATCTCACATGATGTTATCATGTGACCGTTCGACCTTCTGTGTTTTCCAGATTCCATCCTCTTGTGTTATGTAACAGATCAGAAAGATGCAGCAGTAAACAGCCCTACGGCACTTGCGATTCGTCGATGAATAATCTCCAGTAAGCACTTGCTGTTCCGGGAATAGAACAAAATGAGCTAGAGTGAATTAGTTCTTGTCCTCAGACCAGCGTGTCCCAATATTTCTTAACACAGGACACACTTGTGACCTTGCTGTGGGAAAAAGAAAAAGAAATAATAATAAAAAAATGTGTTGTCATCATTTTTCCTGGGTCAGTCCCTATCCAGCTGTCTGTTCATGCAAACCTTCTCACCTTCCCTGTCTGCAGCCAGACTCGCTGAGAATACCTGATGTAGGGTCATCTAAGTACAAGATGGGAGGCCATTTTCTCATTACATAGCCCCCAGGAAGCCTTTGGCAGGCTATTATACAGTGTATATAATGGATATTGGTGAGTTAAATGTTTATAGTATTTAGTTCACTGGCTTAGTCTCATATAAATGTTTAACACTGTATCTAATATGCAATAATTTTTTTTGAATTCACATCTAACAAGATCATCTTTATTTGAACTCTCACTTTGTGGCCGTGGCCATACCAGCTTGAATGTGCCTAATCTCACATGAATTTACATCTTGAATCTGGGGACATTCAGGGAGCAGCTGAGCCTTTGCCATCACTGAAGCTATCCTCCTAGCTGCTCAGTCTAGTGTTCTAGAGAGGGTTGCCTTTACTGCTAGTACATGTTTTTAATCTGAGTGGGGAAGACAGGACTTTTAATTTCAGCCGTACCTTCCAATTTGTATATCATTTAGATGCCAATTTATTAGAAGTAGGAACACACAGTGTTCTAGAATGTATGTAGGACAAATATTGAAAGTCTTGCTAATGGGTCACAGAACATGTATAATTGACAATACCCAAAAATAACAACAAAATAAAGGATGATTTTTTTTAAATTAAAGTCAACTACCATGGCTAGACCAATAGCTTTGTGGGTAAAGACCTTGTTATAGTGAGAGGACCTAATTTCAAACCTCCCAGACTCAAATGAGAAGCTGAGATTAGTAGCAGTCACCTGTTATTCCAGTGCTTCTATAGCAAGGAGCTGGGTGGGCACAGTAGAACCCTGAGGCTGGGAAACAGCAAAGGGATTCTGTCTTATATGATATAGAAGTTGAGTTTCAACATCTACTGTGGTCCTCCACCCTGTACTGTGGACTGTGCACATATATGTGACCCGAAGCGGAGGTGGGGGAGGGAGAGAGAGAGAGAGAGGGAGAGAGAGTCCTCAGAGGATGTAAAGTAAGGTACAGAGATGTAATTGGATAGGAATGATCTCAAATGTTCTATAACATTGGGGAAATTTTGGCTGATGGCAATCAGTTGAGTATTTGCACAAAGAAATGGTATGCCTGAGATGGTACATATGGGAGCATCCTTTATCTGATCAGCATACACTGTATGCATATATTAAAATGCCACATTCCTAAATCTGCAAATCTGTGCGTGATTACTGTGTGTCAGCTGGCTTTTGTAGGCTTCCAAGTTAGAATTATTTGAGATTCAGTTTAGTGAGTCTTCAACCGGTGGTGTTCATTATTCTGAATAATATGAATATTGAGGAAGTATTATTGTGGCTTGAGATGCTTGTCATGTAGGTTATATAATGTGACCCTCTAAAGGTAAAGCTTTAGGGATACTTTCCCTGAGTCAGATTCAGAGCATAGGATGATCCTGCTTCTCCCTTCTATGCCTACACGTTCTGTCTCCACTCTGCACTTCTCCTCTTTGAATCTGGTGAAGGGAAGCAATTTCTCTTGAGGATGACTGCCTTGTGCTTGAAATGCTGTAGTCGTCAAAAAGTGCATTAGATGGGGAGAGCTTCAGACAGTGGTTTTCCACCTTCCTAATGCTGCATGTGACCTCATGGTATGGTGACCCCCCCCAACCATAAATTTATTTCATTGCCACTTCATAACTGCAATTTTGCTAGTTATGAATTGTAATGTAAAAATCTGATATGTGACCCCCCAAAGGATCAAGATCCATAGATTGAGAACCATTGGTCTAAGAGGCTCAGAGTCTCCCAAGACAACTTCTTAACAGATGAGCATTGCAGCAAGTGAACAATACCAGTCACGTGCTCTACTCCCAGTGTAGACTGTGAACACTTGGATGGATTTCTACGTGAGATGCTCCTAGTTTGGGGAAGAAGCTGATATGAAACATGGCCTCCTTTTCAGCTTGGTGGGAAGACTTGGTTAAGAAGGAGGTCTCTGACAGAGAGAAGTCAGGATAGGTGCCTTCAGGTAGAGGAGGACACACAGGAGACAAGGTTTATAAAGCCAAGGCATACTTCACCCTAAAGCTGGTTTTCTCTAGCCACCCCCCCTAAGCAGTTTCTATTGTTGATGTTTCTAACTATAGGGTCTTTCAAAATGAAGACCCAAGAAAGTAATTATCAATTGAAGAATTGGGAAGAAGGAAAATTTCTAGAAAGTGAAAATACTCCCAGTTACACATACTTTGAAATGATTCTTATAATTTTTGTAAAGCAATATTTCCTATTTTCAGACTAGTCTGGTCAGAGTGAGGGAAAACCTGAAACTGATACAGATTTTCATCCCGTGCATATCATGCATCAGGTTTGTAACACTGGAAAAATTGCATAACCTCCAAACCTTTATCTGTAACTAAAGACAACGCTGTTCAGTTTAGAGTGAAAGAGATGAACTGCAGGATAAAATAAAGTTCACCAACAACTGAGAGATGTGGCCAAGGACAGGAAAGTAGTGTACAATATTAGCTGACAGATTTGGCAGATTTTATCTTGTACCATATGGAAATAAAAAAAGAAATAAGTATAAAATTGTACAGGATGCATCAGGTTGAGGGAGAGGGAGAGACAGAGACAGAGACAGAGACAGAGAGAGACAGAGAGACAGAGAGCGAGACAGAGTTACAGAGGGATAGAGACAGAGAGAAAGAGAGAACTGAGAAATATCCATGAAGCAGTTAGTGAAATAGAAAGAAGGATAAAGACAAGTGTCAGGAAAACAAAGGGACAAGGGTAGGAAAGTCCTGGGGTCCTTGTTCATAAAGTCATCCAGACTAGTGACCTTGAATAAGATTAGGACAACTCTGAGATATAGTGAGGGAGCTCAGGAAGATCAGAGCATTTTAGATAGTTGGGGAAATCTGAGCTTGGTAGAGAGGATGGCAGAAGTGAACAGGGCAGACAATAAGAGGAGATGCTGCTGTGTGATTGGAGAAGCAAATTGTGCTTTGAAGCTCTAAATAGGAAGGTGGAGAGAGCCAGAGTAGACTGCGGGTAGCAGCAAGCTCATCTGATAACTGTGGGAGATATGTTAGCCATTCAAATCAGCCAAATATAACAAACAACCTAGAAGGGAATGCCCACTTGCCCAAGAGCTCCACAGGGTGTGATGCAAAATACCAGTAGAGGATTGGTTTTAGATCAGACAGACCTTTCGGAGCTATGGTGGATGGAGGAGGTGACCCTGAGAGGTGGGACTGGACAAAAGAGTGATAAGCAGATTCAACCACAATCTCAGTGTCCCCTTAGGGAAGGGAGCAAGTGTGCCTTGTTGTACTGTGACTGTTGTTAAGTTAAAATTAGTCTTATCCTGCTGACATACTTCTCCAGCTTTTAAGACTTTCTGCAAATGACAGTCTTCCATAGTCCATGGCTTAGAGGGAAGCTGGGGAGCAACAGTTGTTTTGGATGCTAGGAGGTTTTGCTCTGGGTACATCATTGAAAATTGCTCTAGAAGACTTGTTTCAACAATTTACATACTAGAATTTGTCCATGGATTTAAAAGCTTTATGGAAAATAGAAAGCTATAATTGCCAAGGTCTGACTGTTAGTAGATAGGAAAACTGACCAAAATCTGCTGTGTGATAGTGCAGTGTTTGCAAGTTCAGACGGCCCAGAACTAAGAGCATCTTGTTGAATGTAAGTAGGTAGAGCAAAACAGTGTGAGCTCTTGTAAGAGAGAGGGGCATCTGATAACAGAACAAAATGCTCTGCTGCTTTTCATGATTTGAGTGTCACTCTTAGGAATCTGTCTCATATCTTCATACTGTGTCTTTAGTCATTATACTTGAACTTACAGGCAATTTAGATGTTTTCCCCAAATCCACAGATACAGACATTAAAGGTGCTTGTACCAGATCTTTGCCAGGTCCTAGCAGATTGGAGAAAGGAGTAAGACAGATCTTCCAGCCTGAATTACTGGGCTGCTGAAGGAAAAGGGCACCGAATGCCCCACTGGAAGCATCATGGAAAGAAGGAGACCAGCTTGCCTGTGTGTATACAGGCAGAAGTTTCAAAGGGAAATGGATTATCGGGATGTGGACAAGACCAAGCCCTCTGCAGGACAAAGGCATACCTGGGGGAACATAAATGATTTTAGAAGAGTCATATGAAAATAGAGGGCTGGGCTGGTGAGATGGCTCAGCGGGTAAGAGCACCCGACTGCTCTTCCGAAGGTGATAAGTTCAAATCCCAGCATCCACATGGTGGCTCACAACCATCCGTAACGAGATCTGGCGCCCTCTTCTGGAGTGTCTGAAGACAGCTACAGTGTACTTACATAAATAAAATAAAATAAATCTTTAAAAAAAAAAAAAAAAAGAAAATAGAGGGCTGAGGACTCCCTCTGTTATAGAAAGAGCTCGGAGGCAGATTCATTGGCCCTGATGTACAAGGCCAATTCAGTCTTCAGCACCCGCAACAACACAAAGTAACACAACAACAAAGCCAAGAAGAAAGATGTAGATAGACCTAAGGACAGATTGTAGCAAATAAGAAGGAAAGACTGTAGCCAATAGTTGAATGTAACTACTTAATGCGGGGACATGAGCTTTGGAGGTGCATTTGCAAGGACAATTTCAACTTACCATTGAGAAGATTAAAGAGAAGAACATACTGTAAGGCCTGAGACAATGAACAACCAGTAGCAAAGGAGGAAGATGAGTTTGAGGAGTTTGGTAAAATTACAACCCTGTAAGACATAATTGAACACGAGCATATGCTCTTGGCCCAGGAGAAGGAGCTGGAAAAGTTGTTGCCAGGAGAACACAGTAGATGAGGGCAGACCTCCCTTTTCGGAGAAGTGAAGAGATTCAGCTTAAGAAAGGAGGTCAGTGCTCCTGGAGGCGAAGGCACTGTCATCACCAGGGACCGCAGCCGAGACCAAAAGAGTGTGTTGAGCAATGTGCCGGAATAAACCATGGTAGGGACAGCTTGAGAGACGGTGCTGAAATGAGTCTCCAAGGGAGCCTGGCAAGAGGCATGATGACCCTTTGGTGAGGAAATGATGGCTCTGTGCATGCTGTTAGGTCCTGGGTGTAACTCCCAGATGGTGGCACTCATCTAATGTCTTTGTCATTGACTCAGATTGATCCTTTAAAAATCCGTAGGTTCTTGCTATAGACACTGAAAAACAAGGATAACTGAGAAAGTCACATATGTACAGCATATATGAACAAGTTGAGGGACTTGTATATGACTAAAATATATTTTAGTCAAACTGAAGGAAATTATAGTTTTAACATTTACCAATACTAAGAATAACCTGGATGTAATTAGGGCTTCTTTGGCCCAATTTTCATTTGCATGTTTTTGTTGAGTTTGGGAATCTGGCTCATATAGTCTGTAATATCCCAAACATCCAGGTTCAAATGAATTTGAAAAGAAGGAACTGTTATATACTCTTTGACATCTATAGGAAGGACCTCAATGTCGCATTGTGCTTCTCAGGTAGTCAAAGGTTTCTCAGAGTCAGGCCCTAGTGATCAGTTCCTTCAAGGTTAGACAGGGCACTTTGATTCCAAAGATGCTCTTATCCTTGAGAAGGGCCGGGCAAAGGAAGCGGGTAGGGTGTCTGATCTGGAGCATTTTTTCTTTTGGAGCAGGCAGCCATCACCCCATCAATTTGATTCCTGTTCTGTGACCACAGAGACAAGAATGATGGATCTCCTTTCGGGGAAACAATGCAATTTCCTTGGAAAAACATTCACTTTAGACAAACAATAAAAGCAGCCCTAGTGGGGCCTTGGCTGCTCTCCTGGTATTACACTTACGCTTATGCCTCTGGTGCTTGGCAGCAAAGATTTCTGGTTGCAAAACTAGCAGACCACCCTCCAGGGATACCCAGCCCTGCTCCTGACCAGCAGATGACTCTCGGGGGACAGCCAGGCCCCTCCTGACCAGTAGAAAACCCTCTGTGGACACCTAGCCCCCACTCTTACCAGTAGACCACGCTCTGGGAACACTTAGTTCCTGATATAATTCAAAAATCAAGCTTGAAAAGTCTTAGCTCAAGAGTGGATACAAGTTTGAGTTTCTACATCTTGATTTCTATGGGTGGGAAGAGCGGTGGGCTTCCTCTCTCCTTAGCCTACTAATTTCCCACAGGGAGAACTTGCAGGAAGCTGATGGAGAAGATGTACTGAAGACAGAGTTGTATCATGTTGAAAGACATCCACTCAGCCACACAGCCTTTGCTGAGCTTGGGCTGGAAACTGGCCCTACTGTCCTCTCCCGAGTTGCTTGCACTTGGCTGCCTCCGAGGCAAACTTACCTAATTCTACCTAGTGTTTGATTTATTCCCTTGTATCCTACTTTCCCTCCCCACCTGGAGTCCTCTTCAATAGCCTTACTCAACTTTGCTTCCCACACGTCATAATCAATAATCAATATAACCTCTGATTTTGGCAAATTTGTTTGATTCAAACATTCTCAGAACACTGGAACATGCTGAGTATCAGACATAAGTTGATTTTTTTTATCTTTGTTTTATATGCTCCTTGTTTGCATCACAAGAAATGTACTTGAGCTGAACTTCTCAAAGCCTAACACTTCATAGTCAAGGAGATAGACGTGCCACAAAGTCTTCTTTATCCGATCACAGAATTTCTAATCTGCACCTTAAAAATGTATGTATGTCCTATCTATGTGTATGGTATGTGTGCGTGCGTGTGTGTGCGTGTGTGTGTGTGTGTGTGTGTGTGTGTGTGTGTGTGCTTGTGGAAGTCTGAGGTTAAGATTGGATATCTTCTTCTATCTGGTCTCTCCATTTTGTTTTTTTTTGAGGCAGGGTCTCTCACTGAACTTGGAGCTTGCTTTTTTGGCTAGATTGGTTGGCCAGCAAGCACCAAGGGTTTGCCTGTCTCCAATCCCTTCTCTTAGCTGCATCTGAGTTCTGAAACTATGAACTCAGATCCTCATGCCTGAACAGTGACCACTTTACACTTTGAGCCATCTCTTAGCCCCTACTCTCAAATTTTAGGCCATTTATTGTGTACGTAAAAGTGATTAATTATTATGGAGCAAACATATACAGTGATAGATATTGGAGTTGAATCTCATTTTGTTTATCTAATTATCCAAATTCTATTTGGCTGTCAGTCTATCATTTATGTTATGTGTGTTAATAAATTCTCTCTCTCTCTCTCTCTCTCTCTCTCTCTGTCTCTGACTCTCTCTCTGTCTCTCTCTCTCTCTCTCTCTCTCTGTGTGTGTGTATGTGTTTGCATGTACATGCAGATACCTATAGATGACATTGGATCCCTTTGGAGCTAGAGTTACTGATTTTGCAAGCCACTTGATATGGGGTTCTGGGGTCTGAACTCTGGTCCTCATGTTAAGAGCATGCTTCTCGTAACTGATGAACCATCTTTCCAGTCCTTACCTGGATCATATATTTTTTCAAACTAAGGACTTGTGTGTGTGCCATTGTGCTGTTATTGATGCAGAACACAGGACTGCAGGAATATTAGCGAGTGCTTTCTGCTGGATTTCCTTTGCTTAGTGAACTACATAAATGAGAACAGTAAAAATTAAGTTTATCTTATTTTTTGAAACTATGCTACATGGCAACATATTTTTCAAAAGTACTTTATTGGTATATATTAATTTTTTAAAGCAATCTGTTTTATTGTAGAGTGTTTGTGCTGTAATGAACCCTGATGCCCATTAGCCTTTTTACCCCATTTTGTCCCTTTGTTCATCATACCCTGGTTTTCTGTAACACCCACCTTTCTACTTTTGTACTTTCCCACCCCCCAAAATTACACCTGAAACAAAACATTCAGTAGTAGTTTTTCTGAGTCTGATTCCTGCAAATAACACGACCTCATTCTTCTTTATGGCTAAACCATATTATGTACATAATATATTTTCCTTACCCATTCATCTGATAACAGGAGCACCAGGTGACTGCATACCTTGGCTATGATTAACAGTGCCATGACCAACACTGGCCAGCAGCCACCTGAACTGTACACTGAGTTTGACTTCTCAGGTTATATACTTAGCAGGGTACCATAAGAACATGTGGTAGCTTTATTTTTAGTTTCATGAACAACCTCCATACTCATTCCCATAGTGGCTTCATTAATTTACATTCCCACACATGATGTGTGACTTCCTTCCTCTCTTCTTCTTCTGTCACTAGAGTTTGCTGATTTTGTTATTGTTGTTGTTTGTTTGTTCTTATCTTGATGACAACCATTCTGTCGAGGATGAGATGGAATCTTGTGGAATCTCAGTGTAATTCCTGTTTGTATTTCTATTTCCCTCATGACTAAAGGGGCTGGACATTTTTCATTCATCAGGTGACTCTTCGTAGCATTTTTTGGAGAATGTTCCAGTACAGTTGTTGATTTGGTCACAGGATTCCTTGTTTCCTTGGTATTTAGTCTCTGAGTTCTTCAGAAATTCTGGACATGAATCCCTTGACTGTCAGCTGGGAATTTTTCACACCTGTAGGTTGTCCCTTGAGTCTATTGAATATCTCCCATAGAGGCAGAAACTTCTTTTGTTCTTTTAATCCCACTTGTCAATTCTTGCCATTATCACCTGGACTATCCAAGTCATGCTGAGGAAGTTACCACTTAGGCCCACATCTCCACATGCTTCACTGACATTCTCCCCTAGTAGCTTCAGAGTTGCAAACCTGTACTTTGAAGTTCCCCCCTTCTCCATTTTCTGAATTGATTTCTGTATAGGATGAGAGCTAGGTGGTTAGGTTTATTCTTTTACAGGTCAACACCCAGCTATTCAAGAACCCTCTAAAAAAGAGGCTGACTGTTCTCCAGTGGTTTTGGAACTTATATGAAGAAGCAGATGGCTGTAGCTGCCTGGGTTTATTTCTAGGTCCCCTGTCCTAGTCTATTGACCTGTGCCTGTTAGAGAGAACTTCTTATCACAGTCTACAGTTTGTATGATTTGGGTGATTGCTCATTTGTGTTGTAAGTGTAGGCATATTTTTTTTACCTACTTTAATAAGGGTTCA